>VMKM01001742.1:0-115149 GCA_008360985.2 Macquaria ambigua | reverse complement strand
TTAAAATCAATTCTGGAAGATACAGGGAGCCAGTGCAGTGAAGCTAAGACTGGAGTGATGTGGTCTCTCTTCTTTTTTTGTTTTTTTGTTAGGAGTCTAGCAGCAGAGTTCTGGATAATTTGCAGCCTCTCAATGGACTTTTCAGGAAGACCAGTAAAAAGTGTACTGCATTAGTCTTGTCTACAGTAGGGTCACACTATGTGGTTAAGTTTGTTCAGCACTGTGCAGAAGTGGTTTTCCTGCAGTTGAACATTGCACATGTATGTCCATTTCCTATTTCAGTTTATCATATGATTACTGATGAAATCATTTTTATGGTTTATTTTCAAGAAGGACCAAACTCGAATCCTTAAGATTCTAACATGAATTAAATTATTGTGTATTAGACTCTCACGTGACTTAACTTTACGTTCCATGAAAGGTTTAACACATATCTTAGTTTTGAGCAGCTAAACAACAACTAACCACTTCCTTTCCTCTGCTCCTCCTCCACAAATACATTTAAAGGCTGATGGTGAAGCTCCAGTTTGTCTCTCAGTCTGAATGTCATCATGTTTTGCTTAAACCAAGCAGCTCTGCTCTCCATTCAACTATTAATCATGTGTCAAGTCTTTGCAGGTACAGTGGAGATTTGTGTTTGTGATGCATGTTTTTCTCTGCATTTAATTTCACATTTCATTTTATATTGATCGATTGTTTCCTTCAGTGTTAGGGATTCATCATGTTGACAACAGGAGTATTCTGGTGTATCGGGGAGACTCTGTCATGTTCACTTGCAACATATCCAGCGTAAATACAACGCAAATCAACTGGACAAAAGGCAGATCTAATTTTGCTCATTTAGTCTCACAGAATCAGACTATTTCAAATCTCACCTCTCACAGACTGAGAATAGACCTAAACTTACCTTCAAGGCTGAATATTTTTAATGCTCAGGATGACAATGCAGGACTCTACACATGTTCTGTATCTGGTACAGATGGTGTAAAGACTGCTGAGTGGAATTTAACAGTGTCTGAGAAACCTGAAGGTAGGTAGAGCACAAAGCAGGGTTAATCATCTCAAACTGCATGCTACTTAAATTCATTCACATCTGATTTTGTGCAGAAATCAGTCCATCGTGGTATCTTCTATACATACTCACATCTGTAATTGGATTTCTTCTATGTGGCATCACTTCAGCTGTCTGCCTCTGCAGGTGAGTAACACCTTTTAGCTTTCAGAGTTGTAAGTTTGTACATATTAATGTCACTCTGCTCTGGTGCAGAGCAGTTGTCAGTACTGGGAGCTAAGTTTGATTTGAGTATAGAGCTCAATCACAGATATTGTGTCTGTCTGCATTTAAAGTGTCAGTTTACCCAAGTTACAAATAAAATGATAACTTAAAAACATACACATCACGGCTATCTTGCAGGCTGATTCAAGTATGTTTAAATTCAATATACTTAAATCAGACGACCTTTTGGCCAACAGATTGTAAAGTTGAAAAGAACAAGGAGCGAGCATCGATATAAATGCCTATACAATACCTTACTTTAGGGAATATAAACATGTTTTCTTTTAATTTAAGAAAATATTGAAATAAATCGGGAAATATACAATCAAAGAATAGGTCAAAAAGCATTCAATACTCACTTTTGATACCTGACACTTTTTGATGCTCTGTACTACGGACACATTTTGAGCGGTGCTCAAGGTTTGAGGTTTGATACCCAGACCTGTAATTATCAGGAGTTCTCCACCATTATTGTTATACTTGGCAGTGTGGAAGGCTTTCAAACAGCATTTAGACCTCAGTGCTGGGAAATAATATTCCCACACAACATATTTCAACATGAAACGTAAATATAATCAATCTTTGTGTTGCAAAAATAAAGACAGATTGTCTCCACAAAGGTGAATTCACTTTGAAAAGACACATCAATGTCCTTTGGTCAATTTGCCATCACTGGCCAGCTGGAATGTGTGTGCAGTACTATTTAGGAGTACACTATGTTATGATGCACAGTGACACCTGTAACAGTAGCCTCTTTGTGTTTTGTGCAATCTAATAATGTCACACTGTATATAATAATATATCACTCACAGGGACGAATTTTCAACAATGAGTGCTGTTACTTTTTACACTTGAAGTACATTTTGCTGATAATACTTCTGGACTTTTACTCGAGCATTTTGAATGCAGGACTTTTACTTGCAATGGAGTATTTTAACATTGTGGTATTAGTACTTGTACTTAAGTAAAGGATCTCATTCCACAACTGTTTGATAATAAATTGTAGCCTGTTGTCATTATAAGACTTGCAGTATATATTTTATATTTGGGTTCATTCTCCGCTGTCCCATGTGTGAACTCTGTCTCCTACAATAAAGTACCTGAAACACCTGAAAGTGCTATGAAGTGGGATGTTATTATTGGTCTTTATCTCTGCAGAAAACTCAGGGCCAGGACACCAAACCAGAACCCAGTCCAGGACCAGTTTCATCTTCAGTCGGAAGGAGAGGTCAGAAGAACTTCCTGTCATCTTTGATGCTTTCAGTTTTCTCTGCTGTTCTTTTCTTTCTCTGAGCAAACATTGAACTTTGCTTTCACTCTGTCTCTATAGGTGGTCCTCCCTCAACCGCAGGGTGACACAGACAGCAGGACAAATAACAAGCAGAGGAGTCAGTACACAGAGAGGCTGAATTCAATCTATGGTCTCTACTGAGCTGACAGGTGATTCAAATGAAAGTGAAACAACAAGAGACATGGACAGACTGTACAAGAGAGATCAAATATGACGGCCGTTACATTTTGTAATTTCAAACCAGGTGTTTCAAGGGAAGCCAATCAGAACAGGGCCACATACACTGAGGGAACACCGGGTCAGTTGTCCCTGGCTCTGGGTCAAGGGAGAGCCCAAAATCCTTTAAATAATCTGCCTGAATAATTTGTCAGGAGCTCTAGGAGATCATCTTGTCCTGGGCATGAACAAGACACACGGCGGGCCTGATCTAACATTAATACATTAAAACCTGTGCCTTCACTTTAAGGGGTTTTGTTTTTAGCTTATCTTTTATATGTATGGTACTTTGTGTATTTTAATTAGTTTAATTAGTTTAATTCGTTTTTATGTATATAATGGTTTTATTACTAATATGCTGTGTTGAATGTTTTCCTGCACTTTGAGCTCACTGAGGCCAGTTCCTAAAAATGTTTGTTGTAATGCCAATAATGTTCTCAACTCAACTCAACTCAACAGGCTACTTTTCAGTTTATCATATGATTACTAATGAAATCATTTTTATGGTTTATTTTCAAGAACGACCAAGCTCGAATCCTCAAGATTCTAACTAGAAATAAATTATTGTGTATTGGACTCTCACGTAACTTAACTTTACGTTCCATTAAAGGTGTAACACATATCTTAGTTTTGAACAGCTAAACAGCAGCTGACCACTTCCTTTTCTCTGCTGATCTTCTCAGATCTATTTTTGTTTACTTTATCTCACAGAATCTGACTTTTTCAAATCTCACCTCTCACAGACTGAGAATAGACCTAAACTTACCTTCAAGGCTGAATATTTTTAATGCTCAGGATGACGACGCAGGACTCTACACATGTTCTTTATCTGATACAGATGGTGTAAAGACTGCTGAGTGGAATTTAACAGTGTCTGAGAAACCTGAAGGTAGGTAGATCACAAAGCAGGGTTAATCATCTCAAACTGCATGCTACTTAAATTCATTCACATCTGATTTTGTGCAGAAATCAGTCCATCGTGGTATCTTCTATACATACTCACATCTGTAATCAGGTTGCTTCTATGTGGCATCACTTCAGCCGTCTGCCTCTGCAGGTGAGTAATAGTTTTCAAAAGTTACATCTTGTATGTGCTTTATTTTTAAACAGTGAAAAACAAATTCATGCGTCTCTTCTTCACCATTGCTGACTATGACTTCCTCCACCCCTCCCCCATTTGTCAGCGTAGTTTTAATGAAGTGTGACCTAGTTGCATTTTTAGACCTTTCTGTATTTTCTACAGTTAATAAACATATCTCACGCAGTATAATATTTTTAATCTTTAACAGTTTTCATTGCATCATGTGAACTTGTTATGATGTCAATGGATTACTGCAGCATAGAGACCCTTTTCACTGCACATTTTGACTTGTCAAAGCAGGAAAATCAAAGGTGTAAATAACATTAATGATGGCTCTATTCTATTAAATGTCCCAGTAAGCCATGTCAGTGAGTCAGCATGCACAATACCAAAGCTCTGAAACTGGCTCACCTAAATGGAATGCAGCCATCATTAATGTTATTAATTCCACCTCTGCTCTTCCTGCTTTGACAAGTCAAAATGTGCTGTGAAAAGTGTCTATTGCTGCCACCATGACAAAAAGATATTTGCTCAGTTTCTAGTTGTAACATAAAAAGATTTTTTGTTTTAACCAGATCCTTCACAAGTTATAACAAGGTATTTTTGGTACCAGTCTGAGTACTTCTTCCACCACTGCTCCCATGCCGCCCTGACAAAACCTGACACTGACTCCCAGTAAACAGCATCAACTCGGTTTCTTATAATAATGAGTCTGAAACAACTGGAAAGTGCTGTGGGGTCTCATTATTGGTCACAATTTTGTCTCTTCTTGTTCTTGTTAATCAGGTCTTATTAAATTACATTTTTCTGTGACCTGATCTCACCTTTATTGCCACTACAAGCGTTTGTATCATACTTTTTCACATGCTTTATTTTGATAGCTATTATTAAACATGGTGCCTCCATAGAGTTCAGACAGGGTCACACATTTTGACAGCTGTGATTTTGATGTACCAAAGTTTGTTAGTTTGTTAGTTTGTTAGTGCTCTATATCTCCTGGGTGAAAGTACTGTGTTGTTTGACTCATCTTTGTCGCTCTTTACAGACTACTCATGTGACTTCCGCCTTTGCTCCTGTCATAATTACTACGACCACTAGAGGTCGCCACCTAACAATAAAAGTAAATATGGGTCGTAGTTATAATAAGGATCCTTTACTTAACTAAAAGCACCAGTCTGAGTACTTCTTCCACCACTGCTCCCATGCCGCCCTGACAAAACCTGACACTGACTCCCAGTAAACAGCATCAACTCGGTTTCTTATAATAATGAGTCTGAAACAACTGGAAAGTGCTGTGGGGTCTCATTATTACTTACAATTTTATCTCTGCAGAAACAGCTGGACCAGGACCCCAAACCAGGACTTAGTCAATGACAGGACCCTGAGTTACGCCCTGTTTCGTGTTCAGCTGGGAGGAGAGGTCAGAAGAACTTTGTCTTTACTCAAACTATAATATTCTCGAGTCTCACAAAGCATTTTTCAGCAATCTCTCCTGTTTCCTGACCATCTGTTTCTTTGATTTTCTCTTCTTTCTTGGAATTAAAGTTTATTTCCACGTTCAGTCCCTACAGGTGTCTCCTCCTCAACCCCAAAGTTGTGCAGAATACAGGATGAATCACAAGCAGAGGGAGCCAGTTCTTTGAGATGCTCAGTTCAATCTTTGGCCTGACAAGCATGAAGTTCAGATTAAAGCTGAATAAGAAACAAGAGAAATGTTGGACAGAAAGAGAGAGGACACATGTGATGATGTATAAAAATGAAATGAATCCGGCCTGGAGAACGAAACATGGAGAAGCAGCATTCAGTTTTTATGCACGACTTATCTGGAACAAACCATTTAATCATATCTTGCACTGCAATGTAGCTGCACTGTAATTTTGTATTTCCCTGTTCATCTTATTCTATTTTACCTTATTTTTTATCTTTTATTCATTTTTAAAAATCATATTAATGTGTCTTTTTATATTGTCTTGTCATATTGCGTTGTGTTTCTTTTATATCTTTTCTACTGTAAGAGATGCATTAAGACATTAAAATATCACCAATCCATTAATGATGCATGGTTATTTCTGCCTAACTGCAATGGAAATGTGGGACTTTAGAGCCTTTTTTATTTTTAAAGACAAGACATTTATTTGTAGGTATTTTGAGTGTGACTCTGCACAAGTTATTATGTCTGTCTTGCTACTTATCTTGAAATATGGCTTAATGTCTTATAATTACGAGAAAAGACTTTATAATTAGGTGTTAGACCGTATTCTTTGATTCTGTGATCTGATCTCACCTATTTGACCAAAGCATTTTTATCATACATCTTCACATGCTTTATCTTGTCAGCTGTTATTAAACATGGTGCCTCCATAGAGTTCAGACAGGGTCACACATTTTGACAGCTGTGATTTTGATGTACCAAAGTTTGTTAGTTTGTTAGTGCTCCACAGACATACCTATACACTACAGTTTGTGCTTTTATTAGAAGTTATATTTATGAGCTTCATAAAAGAAACAGCACTGTTGTCGACATATAGTGAAATTCTTAAAACCTACTCAGCATACAGTAACATGTTTCAAGCACAACACGACCATCTACACTGTCACAGAGAAAAGTTTGTTTAGCTCTGGACTTTCAGATGGGATTTTTCTGAAAATGTGCTTCCTATGCATCTCTGTCTTAACACCAAACTGTGCTATGATATAATACATGTAAGTGTGTTAAATGGCCAGCAGATGGCGCAAAAAGTCTGTTATAAATCTTCCATAATGCTACTGTTATTCTGCATTATAGCCAAAAGGATAACTTGTAAAGGCTTAATTGGTTAAAAGTGTGTTTTTAAAGACAAAGGACAACCTGTTTTTTGGGGCTTTACATGTTTCAGATGGATATGTTGTGTATGATTTGCTATATTATAGGTTTATGGTTGTTGGTTGTCATGCAAAGAAGGAAATTGGGACAAAAAGGGGACAATGCTTAAAATTGAGGCTGCAGAAAGTTTAATGAATGGTGACAAACTGAGCAGGTTTAAAAGCATGAAGACAGTTTTCCATTGAGGAGTAATTTGTAAGTAAACAGTGAATCTGTTCAGAATGCCAAAAATACTTGATGTCGCTGCCCCACTTGTGGTCATCAGAAAGAGAGCCAACAGGAAAAAGGAAAAAGCTCCATTGTTGAGCTGAGAAGCTTGTTGTGTTGTTGGAGTCAGCTACCCTTTAGGATCAGTTAGACAAACTAGAGAAGCGTGCTTGGAAGGACGGGTCAAAAGGACACGATAACAACTGCAGGTCTATGTTTTTCTGAGGACAATTGTTTTTTAATTTTCTTACTTATATATGTTGACTGACTTCGATGGCTAAAACACTTCTTCTTCTCTCCATCTGCAGTCGAAAAGCCAAAACAGAAACAGAAAAAATGAGTTTTTAGATGAGAGAGGCCATTTTGTAAATGTAAGGTAACAGATTTGATTCTTGTAATAGTAACAAGTGTCTTGTGATCAAAACAGTGAACTATTCCAAAGTAGAAGCTGTTGACTCCTCTGGGAAATGCACATGTAATTCACTGAGCAACAAGACCTGGTTATTATGCTTCTTATAAGCATCAAAAAATATTGGACATGTTCTACCAGCACACTCAGCTGTAGGTTGACACAATGTGGTTAAGTTTGTTCAGCACTGTGCAGAAGTGGTTTTCCTGCAGTTGAACACTGAACACTTCTGTGCATTTCATATTTGAGTTTATGAAATAAGTTTTATGGTTTATTTTCGAATCCTTAACATTCTAACATGAAATAAATTATTGTGTATTGGACTCTCACGTAACTTAACTGTATGTTCCATTAAAGGTGTGACACATATCTTAGTTTTAAGCAGCTAAACAACAACTAACCACTTCCTTTCCTCTGAGCCTCCTCCACAAATACATTTAAAGGCTGATGGTGAAGCTCCAGTTTGTCTCTCTCAGTCTGAATGTCATCATGTTTTGCTTAAACCAAGCAGCTCTGCTCTCTATTCAACTATTAATCATGTGCCAAGTCTTTGCAGGTACAGTGGAGATTTGTGTTTGTGATGCATGTTTTTCTCTATATTTAATTTCAGATTTAATTTTATATTGATCAATTGTTTCCTTCAGTGTTAGGGATTCATCAAGTTGACCACGGGAGTATTCTGGTGTATCGGGGAGACTCAGTGATGTTCACTTGCAACATATCCAGCGTAAATATAACACAAATCAACTGGACCAAAGGCAGATCTATTTTTTCTTATTTATTCACACAGAATCTGACTTTTTCAAATCTCACCTCTCACAGACTGAGAATAGACCTAAACTTACCTTCAAGGCTGAATATTTTTAATGCTCAGGATGACGACGCAGGACTCTACACATGTTCTGTATCTGGTACAGATGGTGTAAAGACTGCTGAGTGGAATTTAACAGTGTCTGAGAAACCTGAAGGTAGGTAGAGCACAAAGCAGGGTTAATCATCTCAAACTGCATGCTACTTAAATTCATTCACATCTGATTTTGTGCAGAAATCAGTCCATCGTGGTATCTTCTATACATACTCACATCTGTAATTGGATTTCTTCTATGTGGCATCACTTCAGCCGTCTGCCTCTGCAGGTGAGTAACACCTTTTAGCTTTCAGAGTTGTAAGTATGTACATTTGTACATACTATAAATAAAATGATAACTTAAAAACATCATGGCTGTTGATCATTTTTTATAATTCACTTTGAAAAGACACATCAATTTCCTTTGGTCAATTTGCCATCACTGGCCAGCTGGAATGTGTGTGCAGTACTATTTAGGAGTACACTATGTTATGATGCACAGTGACACCTGTAACAGTAGCCTCTTTGTGTTTTGTGCAATCTAATAATGTCACACTGTATATAATAATATATCACTCACAGGGACGAATTTTCAACAATGAGTGCTGTTACTTTTGACACTTTAATTACATTTTTCTGATAATACTTCTGTACTTTTACTCGAGCATTTTGAATGCAGGACTTTTACTTGCAATGGAGTATTTTAACATTGTGGTATTAGTACTTGTACTTAAGTTAAGGATCTCCTTCCACAACTGTTTGATAATAAATTGTAGCCTGTTGTCATTATAAGACTTACAGTATATATTATATATTTGGGTTCATTCTCCGCTGTCCCATGTGTGAACTCCGTCTCCTACAATAAAGTACCTGAAACACCTGGAAAGTGCTATGAAGTGGGATGTTATTATTGGTCTTTATCTCTGCAGAAAACTCAGGGCCAGGACACCAAAGCAGAACCCAGTCCAGGACCAGTTTCATCTTCAGTCGGAAGGAGAGGTCAGAAGAACTTCCTGTCATCTTTGATGCTTTCAGGTTTCTCTGCTGTTCTTTTCTTTCTCTGAGCAAACGTTGAACTTTGCTTTCACTCTGTCTCTATAGGTGGTCCTCCCTCAACCGCAGGGAGACACAGACAGCAGGACAAATAACAAGCAGAGGAGTCAGTACATGGAGAGGCTGAATTCACTCTATGGTCTCTACTGAGCTGACAGGTCATTCAAATGAAAGTGAAACAACAAGAGACATGGACAGACTGTACAAGAGAGATCAAATATTACGGCCGTTACATTTTGTAATTTCAAACCAGGTGCTTCAAGGGAAGCCAATCAGAACAGGGCCACCGACACTGAGGGAACACCGGGTCAGTTGTCCCTGGCTCTGGATCAAAAGAGGGCCCAAAATCCTTTAAATAATCTGCCTGAATAATTTGTTGGGAGCCATCTTGTCCTGGGCACGAGCAAGACACACAGCGGGCTGATCTAACATTAATACATTACAACCTGTGCCTTCACTTTAAGGGGTTTTGTTTTTAGTTTATCTTTTATATGTATGGTACTTTGTGTATTTTAATTTGTTTTTATGTATATAATGGTTTTATTACTCACCTCAACAGGCTACTTTTCAGTTTATCATATGATTACTGATGAAATCATTTTTATGGTTTATTTTCAAGAAGGACCAAACTCGAATCCTCAAGATTCTAATATGAATTAAATTATTGTGTATTGGACTCTCACGTGACTTAACTGTACGTTCCACGAAAGGTGTAACACATATTTTAGTTTTGAGCAGCTAAAGAGCAACTAACCACTTCCTTTCCTCTGAGCCTCCTCCACAAATACATTTAAAGGCTGATGGTGAAGCTCCAGTTTGTCTCTCTCAGTCTGAATGTCATCATGTTTTGCTTAAACCAAGCAGCTCTGCTCTCCATTCAACTATTAATCATGTGCCAAGTCTTTGCAGGTACAGTGGAGATTTGTGTTTGTGATGCATGCTTTTCTCTATATTTAATTTCAGATTTCATTTTATATTGATCAATTGTTTCCTTCTGTGTTAGGGATTCTTCATGTTGAAAACAGGAGTATTCTGGTGTATCGGGGAGACTCTGTGATGTTCACTTGCAACATATCCAGCGTAAATACAACGCAAATCATCTGGACCAAAGGCAGATCTAATTTTGCTCATTTAGTCTCAAAGAATCTGACTTTTTCAAATCTCACCTCTCACAGATTGAGAATAGACCTAAACTTACCTTCAAGGCTGAATATTTTTAATGCTCAGGATGACGACGCAGGACTCTACACATGTAATGTATCTGATACAGATGGTGTAAAGACTGCTGAGTGGAATTTAACAGTGTCTGAGAAACCTGAAGGTAGGTAGAGCACAAAGCAGGGTTAATCATCTCAAACTGCATGCTACTCAAATTCATTCACATCTGATTTTGTGCAGAAATCAGTCCATCGTGGTATCTTCTATACATACTCACATCTGTAATCGGGTTGTTTCTATGTGGCATCACTTCAGCCGTCTGCCTCTGCAGGTGAGTAATAGTTTTCATTTAGAGCTGTGTGTGAAAATCATTACAAAAGTTACATCTTGTATGTGCTTTATTTTTAAACAGTGAAAAACAAATTCATGCGTCTCTTCTTCACCATTGCTGACTATGACTTCCTCCACCCCTCCCCCATTTGTCAGCGTAGTTTTAACGAAGTGTGACCACGTTGCATTTTTAGACCTTTCTGTATTTTCTACAGTTAATAAATATATCTCACGCAGTATAATATTTTTAATCTTCAACAGTTTTCATTGCATCATGGGAACTTGTTATGATGTCAATGGATTACTGCAGCATAGAGACCCTTTTCACTGCACATTTTGACTTGTCAAAGCAGGAAAATCAAAGGTGTAAATAACATTAATGATGGCTCTATTCTATTAAATGTCCCAGTAAGCCATGTCAGTGAGTCAGCATGCACAATACCAAAGCTCTGAAACTGGCTCACCTAAATGGAATGCAGCCATCATTAATGTTATTAATTCCACCTCTGCTCTTCCTGCTTTGACAAGTCAAAATGTGCTGTGAAAAGTGTCTATTGCTGCCACCATGACAAAAAGATATTTGCTCAGTTTCTAGTTGTAACATAAAAAGATTTTTTGTTTTAACCAGATCCTTCACAAGTTATAACAAGGTATTTTTGGTACCAGTCTGAGTACTTCTTCCACCACTGCTCCCATGCCGCCCTGACAAAACCTGACACTGACTCCCAGTAAACAGCATCAACTCGGTTTCTTATAATAATGAGTCTGAAACAACTGGAAAGTGCTGTGGGGTCTCATTATTGGTCACAATTTTGTCTCTTCTTGTTCTTGTTAATCAGGTCTTATTAAATTACATTTTTCTGTGACCTGATCTCACCTTTATTGCCACTACAAGCATTTTTATCATACTTTTTCACATGCTTTATCTTGTCAGCTGTTATTAAACATGGTGCCTCCATAGAGTTCAGACAGGGTCACACATTTTGACAGCTGTGATTTTGATGTACCAAAGTTTGTTAGTTTGTTAGTGCTCCACAGACATACCTATACACTACAGTTTGTGCTATTGCAGCAATCACAGTTTCCCTATCTAATATTTGAATATATAGGAGCACCGTTTTTGGTAATCAGCTATAAAGCTGATCCCTGTTGTACAAATCTACTTCATGATACAAGGATCCTCACATCCTTTGCATGATGAAGTTGTGATGTTGTACATAGAGACACAGTCTAATATGATCACTTCCTTTTATTCCAGATTTCTATTTAAATATGATAGTGGCACCGACGGGGACGTGTCATTCTGTGTCTCAAGAACAGTTATTTATGAGCTTCATAAAAGAGACAGCACTGTTGTCGACATATAGTGAAATTCTTAAAGCCTACTCAGCATACAGTAACATGTTTCAAGCACAACACGACCATCTACACTGTCACAGAGAAAAGTTTGTTTAGCTCTGGACTTTCAGATGGGACTTTTCTGAAAATGTGCTTCCTATGCATCTCTGCCTTAACACCAAACTGTGCTATGATATAATACATGTAACGGTGTTAAAAGGCCAGCAGATGGTGCAAAAAGTCTGTTATAAATCTTCCATAATGCCACTGTTATTCTGCATTATAGCCAAAAGGATAACTTGTAAAGCCTTAATTGGTTAAAAGTGTGTTTTTAAAGACAAAGGACAACCTGTTTTTTGGGGCTTTACATGTTTCAGATGGATATGTTGTGTATGATTTGCTATATTATAGGTTTATGGTTGTTGTTGTCATGCAAAGAAGGAAATTGGGACAAAAAGGGGACAACGCTTAAAATCAAGTCTGCAGAAAGTTAAATGAATGGTGACAAACTGAGCAGGTTTAAATGCATGAAGACAGTTTTTCCACTGAGGAGTAATTTGTAAGTAAACAGGGAATGTGTTCAGAATGCCAAAAATACTTGATGTCGCTGCCCCACTTGTGGTCATCAGAAGAGAGCCAACAGGAAAAAGGAAAAAAACCCCATTGATGAGCTGAGAAGCTTGTTGTGTTGTTGGAGTCAGCTACTCTTTAGGATCAGTTAGACAAACTAGAGAAGCGTGCTTGGAAGGACGGGTCAAAAGGACACAATAACAAATGTAGGTCTGTGTATTTCTGAGGACAATTGGTTTTTAATTTTCTTACTTATATATGTCGACTGACTTCGATGGCTAAAACACTTTTCACTTTTCACTCACTTCCTGCCTCTCCCTTTAATAATCTCTAAACAGCACAGTAGGTGGAACATTTACAGGCACAACGACAAAAAACAACGGCTTTCAAGTGAACGTCACACTCAGGAGTAAAACGTGTGCGCATACAGTGGATGGAGGAAGATCGTTTGTGTAATTTCTACGACAAACTATGGACACCGTGTTTCTCCAGGAGCCCTATTATGCTTTTACTGGTGTCGACGTTGATCCTGAGCACAGTTACAGAAGGTTTGTAGGCTAAATGCTTTTTTCTTTTCCTTTTTTTAAACAACTTCATTTAGCTTACAAGGACAGCGCGTTTACCATTTAATAGTAACAAAGGATGCTCGCGGTTGTAATGACGTATTTTCTTGGCAGACATGTCAAAGGTTTGACTAAAGCTATAGCCTAGTTTTAAAATAGATGCGATATGAATAGATGCCTCGTGTTGTAGCAGACGAACAAAGAGGATCGACTTTGACTGTAGCCTAACCTTATATTTGTCAGTAACTGAATTTTAGCTTAGGTAACAAAAGGGGAGGCCAAACAGAGTCAACATGCAGAAAGTAAACAGTTAACTAACTTACAGATCAGTGGTTCTCAACCTTTTTTGGGCCAGCGCCCCCCTATCCATTATCCAGGTCCCTTACCACCCCCCATCAAATAAAATGTAGGCAAATTGTCTTCCCTGAATATTAATGTTGATTATTTTTCTGTGTTATATAATTCAAAAAGCATGTAAATGAATGCCAAATAATGATTAGTATTATGATTATTATTTGTATTGTTTATGATAATATGCTGGATTATTGCAACTCTCTACTATCAGGCTGCCCCAATAAGTCCCTTAAGACTCTCCAGCTGATCCAGAATGCTGCAGCACGTTTACTGACAAGAACCAGGAAAAGAGATCATATTTCTCCAATATTAGCTTCTCTACACTGGCTCCGTGTAAAATCCAGAACAGAATTTAAAATCCTTCTCCTCACCTTCAAAGCCCTAAATGGTCAGGCACCATCATATCTTAAAGAGCTCATAGTACCTTATTACCCCACTAGAGCACTGCGCTCCCAGAATGCAGGGTTCCTTGTGGTTCCTAGAGTCTCTAAAGTAGAATGGGAGCCAGAGCCTTCAGCTATCAAGCTCCTCTCCTGTGGAACCAGATCCCAGTTTGTGTACGGGAGGCGGACAACCTCCTCACATTTAAGAGTAGGCTTAAGACTTTCCTCTTTGATAAAGCTTATAGTAGGGCTGACTCAGGTGACCCCTGAGCCACCCCTTAGTTATGCTGCTATAGGTCTAGACTGCCGGGGGACTTCCCATGATGCACTGAGCTCCTCTCTCCTCCTCTTCCTCTCCATCTGTACGCCCTCATATCCCATCAATGCTTGTTACTAATTCAACTTCTTCCCGTAGTTGTGTGCTTTCTCTCCCCTTTCTCTCTCCTTCTGTTGCTTTCTGCAGGTGCTTCTGCCTCCGGAGCTGTAGAGTCTGGATCTATGGTTGCAGGCCACCTGCTGCCCCCATGCTCCTGCTCTGCACCCACTGCTGCTATTACTGTTATTGCGCTTATTATTAGTATCATTATTATAATATTGCTCTTAGTATTATTTCTGTTGGTGTTATCATCAATATCATTACCACAACTATTACTTTACATCTCTATGTAGAACTGTATTGTGCTGCTGTATGTTCTCTTTCCTCCTGCTCTCTCTCTCCCGCTCCCCCTTCAACCCAACCGGTCGAGGCAGATTACCGCCCACCTAGAGCCTGGTTCTGCTCGAGGTTTCTACCTGTTAAAAGGGAGTTTTTCCTTGCCACTGTCGCCTAGTGCTTGCTCATGGTGGGAACTGTTGGGTCTCTGTAAATATAAAGACTCAGTCTAGACTTACTCTATATGAAACAGTACCCTGAGATAACTTTGTTATGATATGGCGCTATATAAATAAAACTGAATTGAAACTGAATTGAATTGATATTTATACTATATTTATTTCTTTATTAATTATTATTATTATTATGTGATATTATATGTATGTTATATCTTTATAAAAGAATGCCACTGAATGCCAAAGAACAGATTTGATTTTAACTGGACAGTTGGAATATTATTATATTAGTTTCCAACGTTTTTTTGCACCTTACAGCTCTCCAGGTGATAGGAGGAAGCACGACTGTGGTGCAAGGAGGGACCGCTATCTTACCCTGCAAACTCCTTGACACCACGGAGCTCCTCACCCAGATTTCATGGCAGAGGAAGACCAGAGGAAAACCTCAGAACGACAATTTCTTTACCATCTTGTCCACAAATGGACCACAGTTTGTCAATGGCCATGATGATCGATTTAAATATATTGGGAGCATTCAAGACAACAATGGATCTCTCCAGTTATCCAGGGTCACATTGATCGATGAAGGCACCTACACGTGCATCTTCACTTTGTTCCCCAGCGGAAATCACAAGACGGAGATACCTCTAAACTTGCTTGGTATGAAATCTCGTATTAAAACATTGTGTTTGTGTTTGTGTGCGTGAGAGAGAGTCTTGTTTTTACTCTCTTGCTTGCATGTTGACTTTTTTGTGTACTGTAACTGTCCTAGTGCCTCCGGTCACAAACCTGACGGATAATCGCCCCCCTTTGGGTAATGAGGAGGTTTCCCTCGCTACCTGCACGGCTGCTGGTTCCAAGCCTCCTGCAGAGGTTAGGTGGCTCACTGGCACCCTGGCAGAAAAAGTGAGGGCAATAATCAACTCCACCGAGCATGCCAACGGTACCACTACCACAGTCAGCTCGCTGTTTGGAGTACCTACCAGAGAAATCAACCATCATTTGGTCCAGTGTGTCATCAGCAGCCCAGCCCTGTCGAAAGAAGAAACCCTGCCCTTCAACATACAGGTCTACTGTGGGTATACAAATATTTCCCTACATCAGTTACTCATATTTTGCAGGTGAGGCCTTAAAGATTGACCATCATGAGCGTGAGGGACACTCGCTCCAGCTTCTCATAGTGAATCCACTAATGCATTTTTGCATCAGTTTCATCATTTAATGTTAGAGAGAACAGAAAAACAAGATTTTAGGTTGGGAATCTCGTTTTGCTCGTATTTGCGTGAGGAAAGTGTTTTAATATTCATTTATTCATCCATGCAGCTGGCATGAACGAAAATTGAAAATATAGGAAGAGACTCTGTCAGATTACTGCGGATGTACGAGGATATGTTTAACCTCTTTTTACCTCAGTACACGAGGGGAAAATAGTTTTTATAGACTGATGTGATCTTCTGAACAACTTAAAATTTGCTCTTTCACAGTGTTTCCTTGTTGCATAAGAGATGGCTGATGTACTAAATTTATCACTGTGATCTTAGAAGACGGAAAAAGACGCACATTCAGTCTCTGCATGTTCCTCCTTGTGCTGCTGTGGTCTTTACGGTAATCTGACCTCATGAACAGGTGGTACCTAGTTTGTTTAGTAAAGACAGAAGCTGACTTGGAAAATGTGTACAAGAAAGCCGCAAAGAAAAAAGTAAGAGAGCTAGGAGGAGAATTCAAAAATGGTCTTGCACGAGGTCCAATGTTTTAATTCCATCACTGCCTTTTTCCAACAGCCTTACATGTGATGTTAATAAAAATATGCTCCTTTTATCAAAAAACATCTTTTTTTTCCTCTTAAGGCCACTTAACAGCTATAGTTGTGGATGTTCATGCCCTCTCCCCTTGTCTACTGGTTGTGTTACTCTCCATTACTGTTGCCTCATCTTTCCACGAGCAGGCTGTGAAAGGAAAGGAAAGACAAAGATGAGGGCAACAACTAGAATAAAGACAAAAGGCCGTGGTCACACCAGACAGTGACAGAGCAAAAGGCTTTCATGGGTCATTGCCATAGGGAGTATTGCATCGAGATCATTTTTCTGGTCACACCCAAATTCTCTGGACAAAAACAAGCTGGACAATCCACTCCAACCCACTCAAGTGTGAAAACGCTTTAAGCATGGAAGGTCTTTCTTGGTCTTTGGGAACAGAACAGTAAAAGTAACAAAATAAGCTCTTTTCAACTGCATCACATGAGCTTCATTCAGCTGAGCCAAGGTGTCACTGTAATCCATAACCTTAACGTGGAACTCAACCAGGAATCAGTGATTGATCCTTGATTGATCTTTGCATTTAAATATTTTGTAATAATTGTAATAATTCAACGATATTTTAGTTCATTTTACTATTTTCACATGAACAGAGCGTCACACTTAGCTCTGAAAGCTAATAAGTGGACCTCTGGAGTTTAGATTATTTTGTTGCATAAGAGCAAGAATAACAATACAGACGCAAGAAGGACAATGACGAAGAAAGGATAAAGACAGTGATAAAGAAAAAGAGAACAAAACATGTTCTGCAAAAATGCGGACCTTCAACTGTCCAGCAGCCTCAATAGTAGGCAACAACGGTTTTATTGAAAATGCAGAAAGCAGCTATCTTGTTTAGTGCCATGCTACATGCCCAGTCCTCAAGGACAATGATCTACTGTTGCTGGTGGAATTCCCACTCCAACACAAAACATTCAACACGCAGAACATCAATTGTTCCACCCAACTCAACCAGGTGACTGTTAGAAAGCCGAGCCAATGACAACTGTCTGCTGTGTTTGTCGTGGCACCACCATGATCCCGGATACACCTTTAACTATCTGTTGTCAGTTATTGTAACCTTGCTGTGTGAGGTATAACTTTGACCTTGATTTACCCTCTGTCATAGTGCTGAGAAACAAATGCAGCTAATTCAGTGAAAATATGCAGACTCCAGCTCTTGCCAGCTGTAATGTTCAAGGTCTTTGTGAATTGTTTGTCAGTCTGAGAAATACAATCTTTAAAAGATCTTTTTCAAATGAATGGAGCTTGGATAAACATGCCTTTAACAGTTAAGAAATCAGTGAGTTTATCATGATTTAACAAGACCATGAGTAACAAATAAGACCTCAGTAATGTCCAATACTGAGCCGCATCGAGATGCAACTTAAAAAACAGTTTTTCAAGGTCTCTAATCGAAAATGACCTTGAAACTGATTTAAAAAGTCTGTAAATCAGGCGTCTTGCAAAGCGAGATAACACCCTATAAGTACAGATGGGATGGGATCCAAATATTGGTGTTCAGTATTATTTTGATATACTGAAGTATTTTCTCAGTTACAGCAATAACACAGCTCGTTCTCTCTCCCTGTTTCTTGCAGTCCCACCCATCGAAGTGAACGTTACAGAAAGATCCAAAGGCTTGTTTGAATGTGTGACTGAAGCCAACCCAAATGCAGACTTTACCTGGAGCAGGTACAGTAGTTTGAGTGAACCGGTTTCAGTAGAAACATTCTTAACCAAACAATATTATTTGTATCCTTTACCTTGAAGCATTGTTTGGTTTGTCGTTCTCACAAGTTTGTACAGTGGTGAAAGAGTTGTGTCATTAGCCAGATTAATTTGAATGGTTTGAATTTTGGATTATAGTTGTAGTTGTAATAAGCCACCATTTCCAAGTGCTCTGATGTTACTCTGATGAAAAGCTTTGAGAGAGAGAATTTGTAATTATGGCTTATGAATAACTAGAAATCCTATAGACATATAACACACAACACAAAAACCAGTTTCAATGGCATTGAAAGTGAATTTTGAAAAATTGACTTCAGAACACAATATTAACTTAAAGCTCAGTGTGATAACTTGGCACATCAGCGGCACCCTGGACAGGAGGTCAGCCAGAAGAAGTCAAGATTTAAACGTCAGCTGACTTGGACCAACGTCCAAACTAACATTTTCAGGTTGATTTGTAAATATCTCAGCCCACGCTGAAATTGCCTGAGCAGTAGGAAAGAAAATGTCTGTTGCTTTTCAGCTCAGACCTTATTAAAACAGTAGAATGAACTCTATAAGGGAAAGACTCAGCTTTAAGGTAACTCTAGAAGAGACACAGATATGTTGATTCATAAAGGCTTGAGGAACAAAATCATGGGATTAAATTGCAAATGCAGATGACCCTGTTGTTTACACGCATGCAAAAACAGCTGAGCTAGCAGCTGAGAAGCTAACAACTGCAATGGAAAGAACCTCACAGTGGCTCGATCAACTGTGTCTTAGCTTGAACATTGGACAAAAAGTTTGCTCTTTCCAAAACCAGTGAACAGCCTCCTAATGTTGACATTCTCATCAAGGGTGAAAAGATTGATATAGTTACTGAATTTAGATATCATGGTGTAAAAATGGATCCAAATCTTAATTTTAAGAAACATGTAAAAAGAAAAGTGACAAAAAACATTAAATACAACTCTGCAAATTTTAGACAAATTACAAACTGTCTTTCTACAGATGCAGCCAAGATATTTATGCATGCTGTGATCCATTCCCACGTCTCATTGTGTCACATGTTGGAGGCAGGCTGGAGAAACAGTCATTAAACCACGTTCGTCAGCTTTCTCAGCTCAGCAGAACGCCCTACCAGAAGACAAAAAGTGTAGTTCTATCAGTAGTATTACAGTCCAATTGGATAGTCTGCTAAAAGCTACTCAACTCTGTAACCACTGACTCTGCATTTTATTCGTTTTGCTTAACAAATATCTTTGTAAGCAAATATCAACACATGGTGCTGACGTGTGTGTGTGTGTGTGTGTGTGTGTGTGTGTGTGTGATGTACTGTGCGTAACATTGTATTATGTGTCTTGTTTAGTTTGTTTAGTGCTGTTTTATCACTGTGTGAAAGGGACTGCAGATGAATATTTGCTTTAAGCTAACTCTGGTGCAATATATCAAATGTTAACATTTATGTTTAATATTGTACATGGTCCTTTACAAATAAAATATATAAAGATATAGATAAAGCTTTTGTTGGCACAGAGCTTATTTTCTGCAATAATCCAAAATACCAAAATACCACTGGCTTTATGTCGAGGGAACCAGAGCGATGCTAACTTCTAGGTTGGCCTACAAAAATCCATCTTCTCTGCAGCACTCTATAGTCAGGGTAAAAGCCCTCGCGGTGGCTAGCTATATAATAATCATAGTAGACAATTATTAGAATAAGTGAATATGATTATTAGTCTAAATGTAGGGCACATTAGCATAAACCTCATACAGAACAAATCCAATATATTTTATACACATTTATTTGTATGTAAAACTAACTAATCTAAACAGCAGAACAACAAAGACAAAAAAGATCTAGTCAGTCAACAATGATAAATCCTGACCACAATAACCGTTTACTCTCACAGTCGTAATTCCCTGAGAAACCAAGACGGATAAATGGTGCAACAGCCTTAAGAAAATAGTAATTTGGGCAGAACAGGCAAACAGCTTTTTAAGCAGAGTACATGGAGTGTTGGTCAATACTTTGCTTCGGAGGAGCATTTTGTTGGTTGTGTAGAAACTCGGAGGGTTGTGTTGCCAACTGGAGCTCCGTGGGCTGGAACAGAAAGGACTGATGACAAGAGGATCTCATTCAAATGAAACTCGAATCATGAATCAAAGATGTAGTGTGTGAAGTATGTGGACGCCACCTTCAGGTAGCGTTTGACCAATGGGACTACTTCAGAGAAAGGAGTGGCCACTCAGTAAAGACCATGATCTGGTCAAGTGGTTCTGAGATTTGGCATAATTACTTATTCTTCAGAGTATCTTATTTCCACAACATTTATATAGTTGGCAATGAAAGTTAGGACATAGTTAAACTTAATAATGAGTAATATGTATACAATTCAATCGTAATTTTCAGTCACAACATCATACAGTATGTGTTACAATCACGTGACACATTCATAAAACAATACAAGTTAGGATAAAAACAACAAAAATAACGTCTATTCCATAGACAGTATATAAAGATGGACGACACATCTCCACTTCCTCGTACTGTACAAAAATGAAGCCACCAGGTGAATGTAATTCCAATATTCACACTGCTTTTAGCCCTGTTTTTGGTCCCCAACTCCTGAGGGACGTATTTGGCTCGTTAGCAGCTAAATGCTTCACTATGTTCAGCAGCTAGTCACTAATTTTGTCTGTCGTTTGGAGCAGGGAAGGTAGTGTACAGTGGGTTTTCAGAGCACTATGCGAGCAGTGAGTGTGAACCAAAACAGTAAAATTGTGACCCCGACCAAACCAATGAGCTGAAAAACGCTCCTTCGAGATGAGAGGAACTGCAGAGTCGAGTGTCACATTACAAGTCATTTGATCCATTGTTGATATAAAAATATTGATTATAGCTGCTTTAAGGTTCCTCTGCTGCTGAGGTTTTCTTGAACAGTCAGGTTTAGTGCAGACTAAACTCTGCAAAAACAAAAACAAAAAATCTTTGAAAGGGTTCAAATTTATTAGGGTGTCCATTATCCTTGCATAATCTGGAGTGATTAGCTGGTTCCACTGTCCCTATGTTGACTCTCTGAAGCCATAAACCTTCACCAGTACAGACTCATGGTCTCAGAAGTGGGTCTGAGCATCATGTTCTGGTAAACAGGAAAGGAAGATGTGATTGGTCCATTGCTGATCCCATTCGGTCATCAAAGGGTCTTGAGGAGTTGTTGTAGGATTCTTGTGTTGGCAAAGAAGAGGAAGTTTACTCTCCCCCACCAGGCCATAATTCAGCATACACCATCTGCTGATGTAGATCATGTAATATGATCAGCAGCTTTAGTGACTAAATGGACTGTGTAGAGAGATCAGCTTTTAGATGTGTTTTCCTGTTTGGATTTTAGTTTCTGCTGCAGTGACACGTTTAGCTGCAGTTTATTGTATCATTAGTCTGTTGTTCACACTGAGACCTTCTACTACTAGTGCTACTGGTGAGGCTGGAAAACACAATCATAAGTTGTAGAAATTGTTTTGGGTAATACTTATTTGCTTTCTGTTCGGAGAATTGGATGAGAAGATTGGTACCACTCTCATATCTGTCTGTTAAATATGAAGCTACAGCCCGCAGCAGGTTAGCTTAGCTTAAAGACTGGAAACAGGGGGAAACAGTTAGCCTGGCTCTGCTCCCAGCCGAGAAATAGTCCTGCACATAACTTACCATAAAAGAGCAAAGTGTTGTTTTTACACTTCGGTTAATGTGTGGATTAAACAAATGAGATTTAACGTGTTAATAAGTGAGCTTTATTTGTGACGCTGGGTGTATTTAGTTACCTTTAAGGGAAGCAACATTTTGATGAGGTCAAAAACAGTGAACCTTTGCTTTAAAATGCTTTAAAAACATTGACCATTAACAACTATTGCTGTGCGTCTCTATTTAGCTGTACATTTAACGCTGAGCCTTGTTTGTCTGTTTCAGATCTGACAAGTCGTTGCCTCAGTCTGCTGTCAGAGTAAAGGATGCAACGCTACAGTTTCTGAGCATGACCTATGACCTGAATGGCCTCTACCAGTGTGAAGCATCTAACCCTTATGGAAGAAAATATGGTTACCTCTATGTGCATATGGCTTCAGGTGAGGTCAGGTTTGATTGATTTGATGAACTGTTGTGGATGTTGTTTGATTCTGTTGTCATTTTTTTGTGTGTGTCTCTTAATTTAAAACAAGAAAATAGATTGTAGCAAGTTACACCCATGGACTCATCTTTAAGGAAAATGTAGTTATAAAATGAATAAAGCACCAAAAAAGTTAAATATTACACATTAACTTTGTTAAATTGACAGTAAAATGTTTGTAAGAATTTAAAGAATACATAACAAGGTACACTATGTACACTGTGATCCTTCAAGAGCCTCACTCCACTATCACAAACTGAATTATGACTGACTGGTGGCTGTCTGAACAGGATGTGCTTTAAGGTGGGATTCATTGCAGGGCTGTTGTATTGGACAGCATTAGATTTAGCTAGACGTACCTAATAATATCAGTATTTCCTGTTACTGTATTCTTTCTTTCTTGTTTCCCGTCTCTCTACAGGAGCCTGCACTGCTTGTTGGACCTTGTTTGGTCTTTTGCTTACCTTGATTGCCGTTGCTGCTTCAGTGTGGTACTTGTATAAATCCGGGAAATTTCCAAGGTACCAAGTACAGTAGTACTGCATACACTTAAGTGGAATATACTACTGCTAAGTATATAAGCATGTACTTTATATACCATGTAAATCTTTTGTTGTATATTAAATGGTGGTTCATTATCCAGGACAGGGGAGAGCACACGTTGGGAGGCGCAGAACGCCCAACCAGAGGCAGAAGCAGAAGAAAGAGAGGCGCTATAGGCAGAGGTAGAGTAAACGTGTAATATTTAGTTTGTTATTTTAGTTTGTTGGCGATTTACAGGCTCCGCCCCGAAGTTCCTGACTCAGCTGGTTAGTGAACAGATGCAGAAGTCCAGTTGCTGTATATCCATTCATATCATTTTCCCTGGTTTCAAACAACAGGCTAGCACCTTGCATGGTAGTTTGCTGTCATCAGTGTGTGTGCGTTAGTGTGAATGGGTAAATGAGAGGCAAATTGTAAAGCACTATATAAATGCAGCCATTTACTGCTAATAGCATTAACAATAATACTTGGTTCATTTGTCAATAAATCTATAAAATTATCAAGTTATATTTAACAGAAGCAACCCTAATTTGTGGGAGAAGGGGAAGTCTGGTAACTGACTTTACAGTTAATGACAGCGGTTATTTGTGTAGGATGTGGCTTTTAACAGCCTCCTGCTCCGGCCTTATCAGCAACAGCTCTAACTGCCAGTAATATAGTTCTGTATGTGTTGTCACACCATCAGTATTAACTGGTGATAAACCAGGCTACTCTGAGAAATCAGCTGCAACTTATTTAGACTCATAAATGCTAATGTCAGTTTCTGTTTTATTGTAATGTGCATGTAAACGCACTGATGGCCAAGAAATGATTGATGAGAAATTTGACTAGAAAACTTGAGAATATGGCATGAAAACCTGAGAGTCTTGTGGTGGCCGGAGGCTCAAAACACTGCAACTAATGACAACACATGCAAATAGACGAAACACAGACAAATTAAGTAACATATTCGGCAACACAACAGCACAAAGAAGCGCGCTACAAATACAGAAAACACAAGCAAAAACAAAAACGCTGAAAGTTCAACACAACAGAAATTTCCAAAACAAAGAGAAATATGTGTTTTGTACGTCAGTGTTACTCTACTCACTAGTTGTGTATGTATATATATATGACTTTGTTCTTTTATGGAGAGGACGACCTACAACAGAACTTGTGTTACTTTGCCAAGCCCCCAACTGATTTTATTTATATCAGCACTTAATTTAAATGTCTTCATTTGTCTATTCAAGTTGATGACACTGAAGGAACGATCACATTGAAGACACACAGTGAGTGCTGTGAGTCATGTGATTCTTTGTTTTAGTTCCCTATTTTAGTTGTTATGTCTAGTAATAACAGTATCAGTAAAGCCTTGTTTGGGGCAGGTATTTACCTTTCTCACCGTTACTCACCTCTTGTATTTTGAGTAAACACACTGAAGACAGACTGAACTCAAAGTCAGCAAAAATATAATTTATGACATTTATAAAGTTCATTGAAGGTCAAAATGAAGTTCTGTGTTACAAACACTGCAGAAAAGTTTATCCTCTAATGTAAAAAGTTGCACTGCATCTTCATCTCCAAAATGCACTCATGTTATTCTGTCTTGTTTCTGTACGTCAACAATTTTGCTGCATGTGCATGTTTAGACCAAACCAGTGTGTGTGTTAGAGCTGAGAGTCTACAGCCATGCTAGCAACTATTATATTATATTATATTAACTATTATACTAATATTAGGCACAGTGATGCTTTTAGCTTAATGCTAATGTCAGTAAGCTAACATGCTCACAATCATATAGTCATATTCTGTTTAAGAGGTAATGTTCACCATGTTCACCTTCTTACTTTAGCCAGTTAGCATGCTAATATTTGATAATTACTGGCCAACATTTCAATCCCTAAAGCCACGGTGCTAGCGTGGCTTTACCATGTTTGCTTAGGGTGAACAAGTTATATTAATTTTGCAATCAGTCTAATTATTGTCAAGACAATTCACTCTGAACCAAAAATATCAATCTGCTAATAGCACTAGAGGAAATGTTAGGGGACCACTAAAGTTAGTAGGATACATTATCTGGGGACCATGAATGAATACAGCAATATTTGTGTTGATCCATGCAGCAGATGTAGCAATATTTAATTGTACTATTGGAACTTGAGACCTGCTGGTTGCCCTAGATGAAAGGTTATTAGGATTCATCCTCTGGGGATCGAATTTCTGTTTCAATCCGTCCAGTAGTTGTCGAGACATTTCACACAAAACTAAAAATGCCAAATACACACAAAAAAAGCCAAAAATCTTTTTAGTGTTAAATTCATTCTTCTTAGCTTTAGTTACACTTGTATGAAGATGTGTATTTCTGCAACTATAAACCTGAAATCTTTATGTGTAGTGTTCTTCCCGTTCTAGGTTATTGTTAGTAAGTAGATTGCTGATTCTCCTGGAATAATCTTCTTTAATCAATGGCAACATGGCAAGACAGCAAACACAAACCTCCAAGGGCGTAACTATGGTATAGATTTTTTTTAAAGTACATTTCCCACAATTCTGTGATATTTCTATCTGAGGTTTTGCACATTTAGAACATATATTTGAGGACTACATTGATCATTTGAATTCACATTTAAAGGAATAGTCTGTGATTTCTCTGAGATAGTGGCTGCCCCTCCACTTCATTTTGTTGTGGTCAGTTGCTTACTGTTTACTGTTTTACAAGCTAAAACAAGCAACATCTTCCAAACTTGTCCTCTGATTGGGAGTATTGTAGCCACAGTCATTCACACACAAGATGCATTTACCTGTATTGTCTAGCTGGATTCATACACTTACTGTCTATGTGCTCTACTAAACTGCATTATAATTCACATTCAACTTTCTCACCTGATCATCTGTATCTCCAGAGTATGTCCCTGTCTGACCACTGCTTCCAGCATGCCTCCCTCCCTGTCTCTCTGTGCTGCCTGCAGTGTGACCACATCATTATTATACCTGAAGAACAATGACTGATGACCTTGATGATCATTTTAATTTGATACACTGAATATTCTGCTTGTATTACTACTTTTATTTACTTTAATGTAATCATGCTGTTTAGCTAGCTATATAGTAAGTGTATAAAGAACAGTGTACAATGTATAGTAGTAACAGTTACCTGAAACGTTAGCTATTGCCTTATCTACTAACCTAATCTAACGTTACCTATTTTGGTAGCTAGTAACTTACTGTCTGAATAAAAACTTGTATGTCCGGCTGTCGGTCCTGCTTTCTAAGCTTTTTAGGTAATGTTACTTCCTCCATTTGCTCACCTCCACTGACTGAGCAAACTAAAAACCCGTCAGATTACCATCACAGCACAGAACAACTTTAAGAGATCTGAACATGCTAACAGTGTCAAACAACTGAGAGTTGTGTGCACTAGCATGGGAGCAACCAAGTGTACAACTGGGAGGGGGTGTCACTTATGTTTTCCTTAACAAACGAGATTAAATTGAAAATAAATAGGAAATACCGAGAAACAGATCTGTTGACAGGGTTCATAAAAGGAAGATATATTTAGCATGTTTTCTACTGTATACTGGGGGGACAGATTGGTAGTTTCTCAGTAAGAATGCGTGATTACGCCCATGCAAACCTCAAACCAACAAACTAACTCTCTCAGGTTACATCACATCACAACAGACTCTTCTGTTTTACTTGTTACTTTTACACTCACAACTGTACCCATAAAACTAAAGCAGGTAGTAACTACAATATCCTTTCCCCCAATTTCCCTAATAAAACTCATCAAATAAATGAGTAAGTATAAATTGTAACTCCACCAATGTCACACAACAAAGTCTGTTTACAGGTCTTGGGCAGTACTACTACATATAATATGTGAAAAGGTAATCTCACATAAAATGTAAATAGTCACTATATTATTCAGTTGTATAGTTGAAGAAATGATGGTGACCAACGTCAGCCAAAACAGAGAAGACTCAGAAAGTCCAGTGAGACAGTTTGCTGCTGTGTATTGTAGTGTAGGCTAATAGGTTTACAGTTTGTTACTCTTTATGGTACACATTTCATTCTTTAATATGTTCATGTTTGCTTTATTATGCTCTAGTTTTTGGTATTTTGTTTTATTTATCATCAAAGGTTTTAGACAACAGAGATAAGCACTGCAGTAGTTTTCACAGTGATGTCAGCGTTTGTTTGTGCAAACATTTTCATTGCTTCATTTGCTTTTCTTGTTAGGGTCAATGTTGTGCTTGCCTACCTTGTGCTATATTAAAATTGGATAAACATTGCACATGCCTTGAGTATTTATATATTTATACACATACCATCCTTGATACCTAATCTGCTGTTTTTGTTAGTTGAACAGTGCTAGAATAGTTTTGCCCTATAGCACACTTTTTATCGACTGAACAAACATACAGCCAGATGAAGCAGCTGTCACAAGGCCTGTCCCACTGAAATACAAATATCCTCTGCTGTGAGAGGAAGTTACATTACTTGGCTTTAACTCTGTGTAAATCTTGTGACATAGGAACTTTTCCGATCCCAAAGGAAAATGTTTAAGTCTTGTGAATAGAAAAGTGTTTTTTGATCACCACACTACTGAATGTGTCACATCATTCATTACAGACCCTTTAAAAGAATAGGTTCAGATTTACTGTTTGCTCAGGGAAATTGTGCACATTGTGTGTATCCTTGAGGCCTGACAAGTGTTGAATGCATTTCTGGACTCATAAAATATTCGCAAAGCCCATTTATTCTTCATTTTAAAATCCTGCATTGTTTACATCCATGTTAACTTGTTAGCAGTCTTCTTTTTCAATGGCACAAAACAGCCTCCAACTGTCATTCAACGCAGGATGTGAATTGTGCCGCCCACATGCTGGTGCGTGTGGATATGTGTCCTTGTGGCCATGCGCAATATAAACAAAACCGGGACCCACTAGTAAGGTTGTTGCTCCATAGCGCTACTAGTGGTCAAAGACTCCACAGAGTACCTGTAATATTTTTAACAAAAAGCCTTGACTTTGAAAGAAACGGGCATTTAGGAGTCAGGGAGGGTCTAATAAAAGATGCTGTTGAGTTGCATTATGGAAAGTGGATCCAGTGTTTTGACCCATACTAGAAACTAAAAGTCAGGATATCTGCTGCTTCTGCTGCTTTGATTTTGACTGTTCTTTTTTTAATCATCTGTCTCTTGTGAGCCCCGTAAATTTATAGAGGTGCGATACTAACTGACTGGAGTACCCCTTTAAGCTTTACTACCATTATTTACAAAAATTCACAAATAATCTGAGCTCTACCGGATATACTCTTGAACCTTAGCTGGTCCTCTGTTCTCTCTTTCTTTGTAGCCTCCTTTTGATACAGTTTTCTTTGATTATATTTACTTTCCTACCTGATGAACTGAATTAGTTACCTGTGTGCTCGTTACTGTTTCATATTTCAAAGTTGAATTTTATTCCAAATGTTAATTACTGACTTTGAACGTAAAAAAATACCCTTTCGCAGATGATTATATCCTAAACCAGTAGACCTGCAATCAACAACTCAACTTAAAGTCTTAAGATGTCAAACATGTTGCCAGCCCCATCAATCCCAGCCGCATCTGCAATTTAATGAGAGGGTGTTACAGACTAAATGACAGATGTGGTTTTCTTGTATGGGATGTGGTTATTTTTAGTTTTTAGTTTTAATGTTGAGCATCTATGACAATTCACATGTATAACCACAAATTATATACAGCTGCTCTATGTTCCATGCACCCATGCTGTATTTGTTTTTTGTTTTTAAAGCTGCTTCCGGTGTTTGCTTTTCCCACTTTAACTCCTTTGTTACACAATCATACTGTGTCAACACATTGCCTTGCAAAAGTTTATAGCTGCACTCATCAATATTTTTATTTTAAGAATGGATCAAATGACTTTGTAATGTGAATGGTATCACGCATACTGATAAACCCACAGAAAATTATAACCCGACTCTACAGTTCCCCTCAGCTATACAGAGCGTTTTAACCTCTTTTAGCCAATTGTTTTCATTTTATGGCTCGCTACTCCGCTCTGATTATTCTTGTTTAGAGCTGCAAAAGGCATCTTATTTCATCAAAAAAGCTCTAAAAACCCACCGTACACTACCTGCTCAGCCCCGAACACCACACAGACAAAGTCAGCAACTAGCTGGTGAACATAGCAAAGCATTTGGAGCTAAATAGTCAGATATTTCACTCGAGTTGAGTGCAGCTTTAAGCAAAGATTATGCTCTTCGTCACATACAGTACATTTATTGTAGAAGCTGTTTAAAAATTATATGTAAAAAAATATTTAAAAAGACTGAGGTATTCAGAGTGAAGGTAATTTAGACAGAGGATGTGAAAAAAACTGGTTTTCTTTTACAAAGTGTTTGTATTCCAGAAAAGTTGGTTGTTCCAGTGAAACGGTGAGCAGTTTCACATATTTGCCACCTTCCAGTACTCGCTTCCTTTATGCAGTCCCCTTTCCTTTTAGATTGTGGACTGCACTTCATATCAGTGAGCCCTGGATTTGTAATGGTAAGGATGATTACAGCCACGCCGGTGACTAACATCAGTTAGGCAGTTTTCATAAATATCTTCTGTTTGCTCGCGCTGTTGGAAAAAAAAAAGGAATAGAACAAAAATGAAACAATTGAACGCCTTGGCTTACAGTCACTGCAACTCTTTGCAAAACATATTGTAGCAGTAATTGTATTTGCTTCACTTTGTTGTTAATTGAATTTACTGTGAACCTCCAGTTCTTATAAATCTACAGACTGTATAAAAATTGTAACTTCTCAAATGACAAGCTTATAATAATTATAATATTTACCCTTCCTGCAGTGGAAGAATGAATCCTATTTCTGTAAAAGAGAGTGACGTGTTGTTTATATTCTAGCAGTATAATGCCATTAGCCATCCATCCTAATGAGCACAGAATCATGTGTTAAAGAATGACTGGAGGCAAATGCAACTTACTCTGCACGCTGTTTGTGGACTCTTCGCAGAATGGTGAAAACAATTATAAAGACCAGGCAACACACACAAGGAACAGTAGCTGCCACAGCAATCACGAGCTTATTCCAATTTTCAGCTTCCACACCTTCTGGGAGGAAAAATAGTACAAGTGACCTCACAATAATATGCAGTTAAATTAACTCAAAGTCTTGTTTCATAAAGGAAGGAGAGGTGGTGTCCGCATTTCCTGTGGTCTCTCAAAATACCCCAAGCACTAACCTTGTGTGCCATGATGTACTAATACTACAATATCCAAGCTCTAAATTCGAGAAGCTATTTGTTACACCAACATTATTATTATATTATACAGTATGCAGATATGTAGTCAGTGCCAGTGCAGCCATAACTGTGTAGCCCGTTTGTGTTTGTGTCTAGAAGATAAATGAGTGGGTGTATTTGAGTTTCAGTTAGCAACAGTATCATAGTAATTGTTGGCTCTGTTACCTTTAAAAACCCCACATTCACTCTGTTTCTATTTCACATCCTGTTTTCTTTGCTGTTGCCACATGGATTACTCATGTTTTGTCTAATCTTATAATTTAGGACTGATGAGCACACCTGTAATTATCAGCTCCCACTTCTCTTCATAAGCTCCTCCGATCGTGTTGGTCTCACAGGTGTAGTTTCCTGTATGAGACTTCTGGACACTCTCTATGACCAGCGCGTACAGTTGGCTCTTTAATATGTCTAGGTTCAGGCTTTGGGCTTTTTCACTCGTGTGTGAAGGCATCTGTGAGTTGAAAGTGAACAGATTATCCCCGTTGATTTTCCAGGTCAACTGATTGAGTGAGTCCATTGACTCGTTGTAACACTGCAGGGTCACTTTGCTGCCAACCACCTCTGAGATGGTTTTTCCTTCTGTGAGAGAAACAGATTTCAGACGATAGATTTAATTTTCACTGCAACCACTACACTACATTACAGATAAAGAAATAGCTTGGGTACATTTTGGGAAATATGTTAATTTGCTTTCTTGCCCGAGAGTTAGATGAGAAAATCGATGCCACCCTCATATCATGTCTGTTAAATATGAAGCTACAGCCAGTGGCCGGTTAGCTTAGCTTAGCACAAAGACTGGAAACGGTCTGTCTGAAGGTAACAAAGTCCACCTACAAGCACTTCTTAAGAACACTAATTAACAACTTATATCTCGCTTGTTAATCCATAGAAAAAGCAAAGTGTAAAAAGGTCAGTTTGCAGTTCATATTCAGGTTCACATTTACTGTACAGACATGAGAGTGAAAGCGAATAAATACATTTCCCAAAGTGTCAAACTATTCCTGTAGCTCATACTCATTGTCAGAGTAAAGGTGGCGTAAATGAATTTTACCTGCTGGTGAGAAAATCCAGAACATGCAGCATATCAGAAAAAAGGTCCTGTTGATGCCTGAATATTTAGAAAAATCCTCCATCCCACCTTGAAACAAAGATCATTTTATGGTAAACATCACGTGTATGTGAGTATATAATGTGGTCAACTCAGAAAACAGAGTTTGAATGTAAATATGGTATTGGTATTTTGCCCAAATATTTTCTGTTACACTTTGTTTAACCAAGCCTCACTGAGATTAAAATGTTCCTTTTCAAGAGTGTCACGAAGATAAGAATTAAACAAACACGTGATTGTAAAATCATAAATTAGAGTGCTAATAAGAATCATAATGAAGATCACATCCTTTCCAAACCCAGATACATCATGATAATATAGTAACTACTCGTACTTACCGCTAGTGGCTATCTGCATCTGCTGTTTTGTCTCGTTCTAAGTTCCTTAACTCTAATGAACAGCTTTAATTTAATGTTACTAAGGCAACAAAAAGGGGAAAATTACGAGTAAGAATAATGAAAACTCTAATTTCCGTGTATGCCACTGTAACTGACGTGCATGTAAAGTGTTCAGACTGAACCTGGTCAAGCCCCCCACACAAACCAGAAATGGTTTCCATACAGGAAGTGAATGTCAAGAGTTTTGTGGTCTGTGATTGTATGAGTAAAGTGCTTTTTGTTTGTTTGTGTGTGTGTGTTTGTGTCTTTGACTTTGCAGAGTATGTTGTGAGCCTTTACTCAGATGTTTGTTGAAGACAATGTATTGCAGAAACTTAGCTCACCCTGTGTTGTACTGTTCTACCTATATGACCTCCTGAGTGTGAGATCCCTTAGATCACATCACGTGTTTTCATTTTCTTTTTCAAGTTTGAAAATGCACAAAATAATCCACTGACAAATCATTTTCACTGTGCTATCAGGTGTAATCCTGATATTGAATGTAAAATGAACCGTGCATCTTCATTTTGGCAGACACACAGTTACAGTTGAAAACGAAAATGCAAACAGAGCCTTTGAATTTAAGATATGTCAGGTCATATCAAAATGAAATGGAAATGGAAGTTTGCATTTTCATTTAGATAAAGGTAGCACTCTCACAAGCTTGTTTTGTGAAGTCACCCATCAATAGTGGAGGGCAAGATATAACAGCAGAAGTGTACCAATGAGAAGCCACTATTTCACTGGCATGGCAACCCCTGTTCAAGATTTCCACATCAAGGTTGCACAAGCAGACGCCCAATTACACAAGATGCAAGTTTAGCACATAATTGCTGTGTTTTTCATAATGTATATATAACTCCTCCCTACTCAGTGGGCATGCTGGCATTCCTTGTTTTTCACAATCCTGTTGATGTCTGGTTTAAGTCCTGTTGTGTAAACTCGAAGCATCTCCTTCACTTGAGTCACTAATGACAGATTGATTTTGCGTGTTTCAGAGTAGAAACAATCAAGCACAAGTTGACCCAAACACTGGCCGTAGTCTCAATGCATCTGCCTCTAATGGGGCTCTCACACAGTCCCATTCAGCAGTGGGTCAATGAGGAATGTAAGTGAAATAATGGAATATGTTGTCAACAAGCTGCAGTTCTTTTTTAGCACATCCGCTGTCTGCCCACTTGCATCTGACTCACACAGAAATAACTTTAAATCCCCTTCTGACATATGTAAATATTTTTGTACCTAGTCAGGCGAAGTCTTCTCCCTTTTTAGATACCACTTGTTGATGCAGTGAGTGGAAAAGTCCAAAACTCTTGAATGCTCTTGACAGGCCTCTCACATAACGGACCATAGATGATGCTCTGGTCATGCGTAGTGCTGTGAGTTTTGGTAGCAGTATGTGATTATTATGTTTGCTGTAAGTACAATCTGGATTCAAAATTAAAAAAGAAAAGAGCTGCACTTGTCCTTTACTCCCCAATTCACTGTGCAATAGCATAAGGGAGTTCTTCTGCCCTGTAGAGGCCAAAAATCTTATTAAGTAATCAATGCGGCTTTAAAATACAGAATAAGTGAAGGAAGGATTCACAGAGCACTTGGATAGCAATCATGTGATACCACTAGAGGATATACAAAGACCAAGATGCATTATGAGTCACACATGCATAACCTAATCTTCTCTTATTTCTCCTTTTTCTATAAATGAGAGGTTTTTTAATTTGGAGTGCCTTTATAAATATTTATGAATGTTGAAATAATCTCCAAATTACCATATGTAAAATAAAACCTGATCCACCCACTCAAATACATACAAGCTTAGATCTTACTTTTCCCCTGTGAAAATACCTTTTACAATACTGCCCCTTGGTGGTGATTTTTAAGACTTTCAGTCCCGAAGGAGCATCCATTATGACTGTAGTAGTTCCAAAGTGAAGTTTGCATGGTCTCCCTGTGCTTACCGGTACATTAGTTTCCGCACACAGTCCAAAGACATGCAGATTAGGTGAAATGTAAACTTATTGCTATGCAATGCTATATAACTATGACAGAGTGGTATAGTCCTGCGTCTTGCCCAGTGTGTGCATGGATAGGTTTCAGCCCCGCTGCATGAGCAGATAAAAGGGATGTATGTTTTCAAAGTAACAAAACACACATATGCATTGCTAGTCTGTCACAGATTCAATTTTGTCTAAGAATAAATATTATCAGCATGTTTCATTTCCTGAAACCAAAGATGTTAATAGCAACAAATCTGGAGAACTAACATCTAGTTGAGTAGAAGTCAGTCAAGTACAATTACTCAACTACTGTACTATTAAGTACAGTACAAGTACAATTTTCAGGTACTTGTACTTTACTTGAGTATTTCCAATAAAAAAACTACATTTATTTGATAACTTTAGTTACTACTTACTTTGCAGATTCGGATTAATATTCCAACATGTAATCAACAAATAAATTATGATGTATTATTATGGGTTAAGATAAGATCATTTAAGACGGTGACCCCTCCCTTCTTGGGGGGAGGGGGCACCGGTTCAGAAGTTACCCAAAATATATAAAGTAGTTAAGATTAACCCCACCTTTACCAGCTGCAACATTAAAGTGATGTACACATTAATGCATCACTAATTATAATTCAATAATATAATATATATGATTCTGAAAATGGGCCATTCTGCATAATGAGTACTTTTACTTTGGTACTTCAAGTACATTTTGATGCTAATACTTTTGTATTTTTACTTAAGTAACATTTTTAATGCAGGACCTTTCCTTGCAACAAAGTATTTCTACACTGCGGTATTGCTACTTTTACTTAGATCTGAGTACTTCTTCCACCTCTGGTAGAAGTATAAAGCAGCATTTAATTGGAATACTCAAGTAAAGTACCACTGCATGAAAAGCGTCAGATCCAGATGAGGAAACAGCAGCAAACACTGCAGACTTTTGCACACGCCACAGAGTTGTATGTAAATGCACACGTCCAAGTACTGGAAATGAAAATGTTTCTTTGTACTACTCTGCACCACAGGTTTAGCCACTGTTCCAGACCCCTTTAACATTTTTATTAGTTTAATGTGTTGATACAAAACATATCTATCTGTCAGTTATCTAAAACATACAGCATTGTGAACCATAATGATTTGATATTGTTTTTTTTACCTTGAGTAATAAAGTCCAACGCTACTGTTTTACTTCTGACCAGTTGTGTGTGTGTGTGTGTGTGTGTGTGTGTGTGTGTGTGTGTGTGTGTGTGTGCGTGCGTGCACGTGCGCGCTTTGCAGAGAAACACTGACACATTGACCAGTGAAACACTTCTTGACCACATGTGACTTTTTATTGCGTTGGTTCACATTCCAAAAGAAGATACTGCCACACATCTATCAGCAAAGAAGACTACAAGTTAGTAAAAAGGATTTTTTTTTTCTTTCCAAAGATTAATCACGTCTTCTTACAAACATACAATGCAATGCAACAGTCTTAGAATACAAAAAATCATACATTACCAGTCGTATCGATGTACACAAGGACCAGCATCATGCTTTGATTGTAACACTGTTAAATGCTTAAATGTGTTCAACAATTTGGTGATTCATTGAAGGCTCTCTTTGGTTCAGATTCCACAGCATTGGGTTATGGGAGGCGAAGGGATGGCTGGGGGTCACAAAGGGGTCAAAGCTGCCTTCTCTCTTAGAGTTTCTCTAGAGCCATTTGATCATACCCCCAAAACCAATACTGTGAGGTGTGGGTGTGTGTGAGCGTACGAAGGCACATGTATGAGCGTAAGCCTGCACTATGTGGGTGCATTCATGTCTGCAAACATGCAACTTTATGCCCTAAATATCTTTTTAACGTCATTAAATTATCATGCCAATACTTTAAATACTTGTTATTTAACCATCTGTGCTGCGTAATAGAGACATGTTTTTATGTGGGTGTGTCTGTGTTCATGTGTGTGCTGAGGGGTCGCATACAGAAATGAAACTCAGATTAAAAAAAAAAAAAAAAAGGAAATAAAACATCAAGTTCACATAGGTCCCAGAGCAATATAAGCACTAACACAACATTTGAGAATTTACATTTACAGATAAGGCACAGGAAATCATACAGTGGTGGCTGTTTGAGTAAACAATAGCCAGAGAATGTGAGAGGAAGATTTGTGATAAACATACTTTAAGGCTTAACCCACTTTGTATTAAAATGCTTGCTAATGAGGAACTGAACCTTTACTCAGATTGATGCACGATACCGCAGCGTGGGCATTTTCTCTTTACTCTATTGGGTTCGTGAGATTAAATCAATATTGTAATCACAATTATAACTCGTTTGATTCCTCTAGACAGTGAAAAAACAGCTGTTCTGCACATTATGTACATTATCAGACATGAGTTAGGGCATAGGGAGTTGCCCCTAGTTGTTTGTTTCTCTCTGAATTTGAAAGCATGTCATGAGTATTGTGTTTTCTTGCGGGGTAAGGACCTACTATGGTCACGTAAAATCAAGTAGAGAGATTTTTTTTCACAGCCAGGTCAAGGATACTTGTTTTCATTGATGAGCGCGGTTTCTTTTATTGTCTCGCCTCCAACAATACTTTGTGCTGATGGTGCATGATCTTTATCGCCCGGACGCCTGTTTGTACAGCACGAAAAGAGAGGATTTAGCCTGAGGTCGCTACTATAGTTCATTCTCTGATAGGACAAAATGAGCCCTGCTCTCTTCCATGGACAACTGATATCACAGTACACAGTTCTACTTAAAGGCTACAAAACATAAGCAAATCTAAAATGAAGAGATGCAGAATCACATTGAAAAAGACATTCAACGTGTGGTCTTTTTTTGTTTGTTTGTTTTTCCTCACTAACTCAGCTCTGGCTGTGCTACATGATATATAAACATGAAAAGGAGAGAAATGCTCTGAAATTGATGCACATCTCTCTCCACTTGAAAGAATCCTGTGTAAATGGATGCATAGATGAGGTGTAATGAGCGTTAAAGGCCTTGCACAGAGTCTAAACCTCTGAATGTGCAAAAAAAAAAAAAAAAAAAGGTATGCTCTTCTCAACCTGAAAATGGACTTTTCTTCTTCTTCTTAAAGAGCTGGATACCTGTAAATGTACCGTGTGATTTGTGTGTGCGAGAGCCCTCTCACCCGCGCCGTGTGCAGCCACATGCTGCATTTGCAGTATGTCGCTGTCTGAATGGGAATGAAAGTCAGTGCCTAACTACAGCAAAATTACTGATTTGCAGACACACAAGTATATTATAACTCTCTTTCCCCTATCTACGCAAACCCCATGTAAAAATGTCTAATCCTCCATTGTATATGATTAAAACTCTTTCAATAGAAAAAGATGTTTCTAAAAATTGAACATGGATTTTCATCAAGTAAAAACATTTCCCCCCTGCATGTGTCCTTTCCACATTTTTTAAATATAAGAACACACTTAATAAAAAACCTACTCCTCCCCTCTTTAACCTCTACTTTTTATATTTCATTTTTATCACAAACACGCAGATTTTTTGTCACTTTGTAGAATTATTGCCCGTGTCTTAAAGGTTGTAATCTATCCCTGTTATATTTGTTTTTCATCCATTGGTTTTTGACCTGCCTGTTCAAGAGTGTGCGTTGTCTTGAGTTAGGTGTGTGTGTGCTCTCTCTTATGTTGAACATTTGGTGTGTGCAGGTGTACATGTGCTCTCTCTCACAGGTTCATACGGTGAGATCGTCTGACCTGGCCCTGCTGCTGGCTTTGCTCAGTCGGCTCAGCGGTCTGGTGTCTTCTATCGTATCCGTGGCCTCCATCCCTGCCTCCACTGGAGTTACCCCCTTCCCGTTCACCGCCTCCTCTACCTCCACATCTTCATCCACAACCTCCTCCACCCTCTCTGCTTCCGCCTCTGCCGGCTGCACCTCCTCGGCCTCCTCCTCGTGTAATGTCACCCCCCCTGTCTCAGTGGTCTGGGCGTAGGAGGGCAGAGTCTCGTCATACACCTTAGAGATGTCCTCCATGGGCAGCACCTCCTCCGCCTTCTCCTCCAGCCCCTGGAAGGGTGGGGCCCCTCTGCCAGCCTCCATGCCCACCTCAGCCAGCGGGTAGAGGTGAGTTATGGGGGGAGCTTTCTCCTCCTCCAGCAGCCTGTAACCTTTTGCTCTCTGCAGGGAGGGCACAGCCAGGGGGGGCAGGCTCTTCCCTTGTGGGGGCAGGGGGGCCGAGCCCTCACCTTGAGCTGGGGCCAGGGCCGGCTTGCGAAAGACAAAGCGAATCTTCTTCAGGCCCAGGTGACTGATCTCCACAAAGTTGAGGAAGAGCGAGACACAGGCCACAGCCAACATGAAGATGATGAAGACGGTCTTCTCTGTGGGGCGAGACACAAAGCAGTCCACTGTGTTGGGGCAGGGCCAGCGGCTGCATTTGTACAGGGGCAGGATGCGGAAGCCATACAGGAAGTACTGGCCCACCACGAAGCCCACCTCAAACAGTGTCTTGAAGATGATGTGGCAGATGTAGGTCCTCAGCAGGGTGCCCTCCAGCCTGAACTTCTTGCTTCCCTTTGTGCTGGTCTCCTTAGTGGTGCGGACACTTCCCTGGTCGGGTGCCAGAGGGAGACGCTCCTCGCTCAGCTCCTGTTGCCGGCTAAGTTCTGCCTCCTCACGCTCCTTGCGTTTCTCCTCCATGTGGACATGATGCACAGCATGACCCACATAAACCAGAGACGGTGTGGACACAAAGATGATCTGCAGCACCCACAGGCGGATGTGGGAGATGGGGAAGGCCTCGTCGTAGCACACGTTCTCACATCCGGGCTGCTGTGTGTTGCAGACATAGTCAGACTGCTCGTCGCCCCACACAAACTCCGCAGCCGTGCCAAGGATGAGAATACGGAAGATGAAGAGCACCGTGAGCCACACCCGGCCGATCACCGTAGAGTGCTCGTTAACTTCCTCTAAAATATTACCCAGAAAGCTCCAGTCACCCATGATCGGTCCGTAGCACTGCAGAATGAAGGGTGGGGTAGGAAGGGACGAGGGTGCAGACAGACAGGGAGGGTGGGGTAGGCAGGACAGACAGGGGGAGGGGAATAGAGAGTGCCAAAAGTAAGAAACTGTCAAAAAACTTGTCAAAAATCAAACCTAAGCCATAATTTCGTGCTACCAGACTTGATTCTATAAGAAAACTTGAAGAATTTGAAACTTCTACAGAGTCCATTCTATTTCCATTACAATTAGATAAAAAATAAAGATAATGACTCAAATATTCAATTAAAATTTTTAGCAAGGTATTGATTTTGCTGTTTACATGGCTGCTTGTTCTCAATGTAAACACCATTAACTCTGTCTAACATTAACAGTGGTGCAAACCAAAAAAATCTCTTGCTGTAGCTCTTTAAAAAAAGTCCACACAAGAACTCCCGAATAAAAACCAATAAAGAGAGATCAATAAGTAACAAATAGTCCCCTCTTCTGTAAGGTATGATATAGGTTAAATGTAATCAAATGGGCAACTTGCCACAGCTGCGGCTCCGGCGAAGTTGAGTCCTGTCCCGTTCTCTTGGCACCCGGCAGGGAAAAGTGAACTTTTTTCTGCCCTCTTTCCCACCTAAAGCCCCGTCCTTGTCGCCCCACTGAGCAGATGTGAATGAATCGGCTCTGATGGTTGGTTTTTAGTTTGCTGCAATATTTAAGCTTGGAGCCAGACGGCCTTTATTTGCTGGGCGACGTGTGGTGACGCAGGAGACAATAGGATCAACAGAGCCAGTGTGGGGATGTATGGGAGCAGGCCTCAGGCTCCCACACCAACATGGACACTGTACGGCCGGGGCACCGAGTCCACAGCAGAGCAGTTCAGCTCCATGCATGCAACTTCCTCACACATATATACTGTATGTAGAAGCCCAGATGCAGTAGATGAAACAACAACAGCAGCTTATGTGCCTCCAGCTGTGCTGCCATGCCTAACATTAGAGCAGAGAGGCAGGTCAGTGACAAACTATCGGCTCAGGCAGGGATGAAGGAGAGTTTACGTCCTCCAGCATTAACACTGGACATTGTTGTTTATACAGCTATTCAGTACAGGCAACAGCAGGTTAATTACAACTGTAGGTAATGGTTTAAGTAAGATAAATGCTCTCATGCTGAGCCTTGGAAATTATTTTCTGATTTTGTTTAGAGGAGGTGGTAAGTTCTTTCTCATTTTATTTAATTGCCTGAATGAATGAATGAATGAAGTTTTATTACTGTGTCATGCATACAGCTTTGCCCATCCTGCACAGGCTTTACAAGACACCACAAATTCATATAAGCCAGATACAGAATGCCATGCATGCATTTTTTAACAATACTACAAAAAAGTCAAAAAATAAAGAAAAACAATTAGAATCATTTGCATTTATAACCAGATTTATATCTGGAACAAAATTCATAAATCACTAACAAAAACATTTACCATATAATACTGGGAAAATCAGAGTAAATACTAATAAAATAGTCCATCTTGCCTTCTTTTCCAGGCTTTTGAGACAAAGTTAGTAAATCTGAGCACATCAAATTTATATTTTTGATCATCTTTACACCAGACAATTTTAGGGTTTTGTTGCCAAATTGACATTCCTGATAGTATGTGCAGTACAAAAGAAAATGGGACTCACTCTCCACTCTCCATAATCACAAAGGTCACACGTTCTGTTTCCTTCATGAATATTTTTGAATCTGCAAACCTCAATAGCCAAAGGAAGACTTAAGTGCACTAAAGATGAGATGTGGCATGATTCAGGCCCTTCAAACTTTTGTTTGATATGTATTTTACACATTGTCTTTTTTTTTTTGCATTTTGTTATTTACTGTGATCTTTCGCTGATGTAAATGATATATGCTTTCTAAACAGTGTAGTTTTTGCATCTTGATTCTTCATTTTCAGTGAAACTTCTCTGTTATCCAATGTGAGCTTTAACAAAGTAGATAACTGACTGTCCACCTCTGTGTGTGCGTTTGTGTATCATCATATCTGTGTCACTTAGCTGGAATGTGAAGAATGTGAACCACTGAGTGAAAGGACTCGCTGAAATTGGGAGTGGGAGGTTAGTCAAACTTTCGCGGCTCAGAGAAGAAAAACATTCAGAGGCAATCTTTGATCTCTGAATCTTTCCACAGATGTTTTAACAGAGGAAAAGCTACCGCAGAGCCCAAAGAGGATTGTTTCCACTGTCTGAATATCTTGAATTCTTATTATGAAATAACCTCCAGGCGTGCACGAATGCAACCAATAACTCTATGAGCCTCTGTACAACTGAAAATATTAGGAATAAAATGAATAATGAAAAATGTGACTTCTTGTTGGATTCTGACTCTGTAGCTCTGATTCATGACAGCCACAGCTCCATGATGGGTCACACCGGCATGTTTGACCTGACCAATATATTTAAATATATAGTTTAAATACATAGTTTTGTGTGTGCAAAGACATGAAAACATACAAACACAGCAATATTATTCCTATGCACCACGATGATTTTATAGTACTCAATTTTTAGGGGGTTACAATTGATTTGGGTAATTGTAATCACCCTAATATAATCAATAACAATACGTATTCATTTAAACTACATATTTATTTAAAGAATAATACAGTTAATATTTCAATAAGGTGTTTTAGTAAGATTAAAAAGCTCTAATTAAGTTGTATTAACAATTGCCACCGTTTTATGTTTACCTCTTGAACTTCAATTTTACTTTATGACTTAATTTTTTTCAAATTTTAATTAATTGTATTTAGTTTCCTGCAAGTTTAATTTAAAAAAATTATTATTATTATTACTTAATAACTGACTGAAAAATCTAAATAACTAAATATACATGTAAGATATAAATCGTAGCAAACTTGAAATATTAGAGAAATTATACATTAATATTATCTAATATATATAATACAGTTTGCACTTTAAAATGTTTCTCTGGTGAAGGTATTCCCCCCAGATAAAACAGAATAGTAATACAAAATCAAGCTCACCGCTCTTGTAGTATCTATGCACCCGTTCCTCAACATAACTGAAAACAAACCACTGCTGATCATATTTGAAAATACTTTAGACAGGTGTTTGAGTATTGGAGCTTTACAGGTGCTACCTTAATATTATTACTGGTTGTTGTGGCTTGAAAATGGGACTGACAACTTTCTGTATAGTCGCAGTTTTTAAGCTAATGATGTTGATGGTTTTAAAATGGAAAATGGGGCTTTAAAAATGTATGTCTATCAGCCTCGTTGTTACATTTGAATTTTAGACATTGTGTTGAATTGCAGAACCTTACTATTGTAAAAAACTAAGACCTGCTGTATATCAACAATGTGATTTCTTTGTGCCAAAATTTAATACTTTCATTATAAACCACAGTTGGACTTTTGGAAAAGTTTATTTGAAGAAAGCTTTTGTTTGTCTGTTATCCAAACTGTTGAAAACTTGTTCTCCCGGTAAACCACCGATGCACCAAATTAAAGGAAGGAACAAAACAATTACATGGCGGTCTGAAACGGAGAGTTTGCTTACACTTACACAACTCATTTCCCTTTGCACAATCCAATTTCCAGGTTCCACGATTGTTTCATATCCCCAGGACCCAATGAAAAAAGTTTGAACAATGCCATTTTCTTTGAAGTCTGATTTGCCTTCATTACTGGTATTTCTAGGTTGGAACTATCAAAAACTCATATATAATGCTTATATTCAACATATTTATGTTTAATCTTTTATTAAAAATTAAAAATAATTAAAAAGTATTCATTCATAATTTTTGTTAAGTCTGAATGGAGAACTTTGGACATGTTGTCTGCTCTCTTTCTAGTGACACAAATCAAAGTCTTTAATGGTTTGCTGCTTTTTAAGGCAGTATGACCCACTACATCCATTCAGTTTAGGGAATCTGTGTGATAAATTACTGTCTTTAAATTAATAATTAATTTACAGAAAATAGTGACATTTTTTAATTTATAAATAAAAAGGGTAAAGAAAGAAATACAGCATCTCTTATTAATTATTTTTTTCAATATATTTTAATCAGTTTCTCAGATGGACAATGGAGGTGACCTCCTACTACAGGCCACATGTAACACATATCAGTGGTCAAAATCAACAATCATTGATCAAAAGAAGTCATCACTCCTTTTGTGGATGTATCTGCCCATCTTATTACGGCCAACCCTCGCTGTCTCTCAACCAATAGCGTTCTCTGTCCTAGGTGACATCACTGGGCTGGTGAACTAGAAAGTCCGCCTCTTGATGTCTGCTCTCTGATCTGTTGGTTAGTGGCAGATCTGGCCTCCACACTGAGCTTCACTGATCCCACAGCTTTTCACAAATAGATGATGTAATCTAAGAGCAAAGACCAGTGTGAGGCACTATCTTGCCGTGTTCAGTGTTCCCAAATAATTTGCTAATAATTTTCTCTCTGAATGACATGGCGTCCAGGAACGTCAGTGTGTGTGTTAGCTGATTGGATAGCTAGAACTAGTCTCCATATATCCAGGAGCAGTGATATCTTCTCATATAAAAATGTCCCCAACAAAAAGCCCAAATACTCGCTCTCCTCTGGGCCCTGAATGGCACATGGGCTCAGCCCGTTGTGTCGGAGGATAGAAGCCATGTTCAGAGCTCTGTGGAGGCATCAGGGTGTATCCACTGAGCTGGGGGACCAGGGGACTCCCTTTAAAGAGCTGCGTGTTGGTATAGTGGACGCTTGCATGCTAAGCCCTACGGTGGGCCCGTGAATGGCACCGGGATTTCACACAAAGACATGATGTCATGATGCAGGGTGCGGACCCTATTGAGCACGTGCAGTGAGGCGTGAGGCCAGATTAGACCTCCGAAGCAGGGCACCAACTGGCCGTTAATCAGAATGCTAACACGCTAACAAACATATCGTACACCGATCTGCCTACGGCGCGTTGGTGCCACGCGCTTCCTGCTCGCAGGGCCTTTGAAAGACAGGAAGTAACTGAAATCTTACTTTTGTAACAACCTTATCAATGTGGTGCAATATAAGACATGTATTTAATCTAACAATATGCATTATATGATTCTGACACATGTTGGCAGGTTGGTTTGATTTGGCCTCCTCATTACCTTTCATACAATGAACATCTCCTACCACTCCCTGAGGCAAAACACTTTTCAAGAGAAGTATGTTTTTGTACTGAAAAGAACCTTTTTATTACTCATGTGCCATGTAACAAGAACGTAATGAGTCCTGTTCTGAACACATGCAAACCTTTTGATCTATAATGAAGGTATTCATTATACCTCCATATGGATTCAATCCTCTGCAGCGGAGCTTCTGGTTTGGCCACATCAAGGGATCATGTCCTTGTTGCAGCACATGGTTGGTCTGCCTCTCTCCATCTGCACTCCTCTCAGGACAACAGTGGGAGTTATCAGCAGCTAGGACTGCAGCAATTGGCCATTCCAAACTGCAAGCAAGCAAACAAACTTTATTTACTGAGTTGGAGGAGCAGCAACAGCAAAAGCATGATCACCTTTAGTTTTCAGGTGAGTAAAAGGACAGAAAGCAAAAAAAATACAACTGAATAAATAAATAAATTTAATGTGAAAGGTGTTGCTCGTTACGGAGTCCTGGAAGACCCAGAACATAATCTTTTTTTATCTTAGGCGCACAGTATATTAGATCCATCTTGGGCACAAGATAATAAATTGAGTGAACAAGATAACTTGTGTGAATAAGATAACTTGTGCGCACACATTATCTTGTGCACACAAGATAAAAAAAAAAATTATCTTTCAGGACTTCGGGGGTTCCATAGCTCGTAGTGACGAACCCACAGAAAACGATCACCTAACTCTGCAGTTTCCCTCAGCTTTACGCAGCTTTATAGCCTCTTTCAGCTCACTGTTTTCATTTTTCTGACCTGCAACTTTACTGTTTTGTTGATTCTCATCTCTCTCATCAGCCGCATTTCCAGCCGCAGCAGGCAGCTGTTTGCTATTTTCGAAAAAGCTCTCAAAACGCACTGTACACAACCTGCCCAGCACAAAATGTTAGACAGAAAAAGTTAGCGACTAGCTGGTGGACATAGTGGAGCATTTAGTTACTAAAGAGACAGATATTTCCCTCAGGAGTTGGTGGAGACCAAAACAGAGCTAACAGATGAGTAAATATTGGACTTACATTCATCAGGTGGATATAAACCACAAATGAATGCTAATGTTGCTCCTAAATCCGCAAATACTTAACATTTCTTAAAAATGAAACAATATATTTTGACCTGTTTTTTTTAAGATTTGTATTCTCAGTCGGATTTGATAGGCTCGGGGCTGAGTGCCACAGACATGGTAGGAAAGTATTAAGAAGAGGATTAAGGTATTGTTAGTTTACTTTCCGTGGCAATTGTTGGCAGAGTAACGCCAGGCTTTAATTTAATTTAATGTAAAGTACTGCTCTAGCTACTGTACAATCTTAAAAGGTACAATCCTGCTCTACTTTTTTTGAAGGTGTACTGTCAAAGGGCTGGAGGTTTTGCTGTCAGCTAAAAAATGCTGAGGTCATAAGATACAGCAGTCTTCATGCATTACATACTTTCAACTTGATATGAATAATCTATTGAAGTTGATACGGAGCATCCTTTACTCAATGGAGGACTTATAACCAGCAGATTTGAGCCTGTCCACTAATGCAAAGGAGGTTCAGACACTTCAAGCATTTATTTTGAGCCTTCTCAAAACGAGAGTCAGTTGTAAACATCAGCTGAAAAGACTGAGATTACTGAAGTCGGAGTGATTCCTCGCCTTTCATTAAAGGTTGTATTCACTCTTATCCTCTGGCAGAGCTGAAAGAAGGAGCCTACAGTAAACACTATCAACTGCAAGTGAATGAATGCCAGCACAGCAATGCAAATATACCAAATATGTGATTCAGCAAATATCATCACTTTTTACTTTTTCATTTATTTAAGTCTTGCATTTCTTTTTAACTTTGCGTTTTTACATTTGATGTGGCAAGAACATATTATAAAGCTAAAGTATAAAATACCACTTTATTTTTGCTCTGGTATTTTAAAACTAATAAAGGATATGTGAACTTACTCCCATACCAGACAAAAAGGATACTTACATTTGTTATAACATCAAATACATTATATCATATTATATCATACTATTATAGTATATTGTATATATATAAACATTTCCTGTATGTTAATTTGACACATGTAGTTCTGTCAATATTAGATTTTACAAACAAAACATCTCATCAGTTTGTAAAATATGATCCATTGTTATAGAGTAAACCACCAGTATAGTGACAGTCTATAAATTAATTAAAACTAGCTTTTCAAATTCTGTCATAATAATCCGATATTACAACACTCTGACAGGGGTCACCACTTTTGATTTATTCATTTATTTAAAATTTCATTTCTTGCCAAGACTTAGATGAGAAGATCGATACCACTCTTTTGTCCGTACGATATGAAGCAACAGCATCTGCTTAGTTTAGCTTAGCATAAAGACTGAAAACAGGGTAAAACGGTTAGCTGTCACTACTCTGGCCAAGAAATAGTCCGGCACATAACCCCCTCATTAAACAACAACGTTGTTTTTACACTTTGGTTTTTGTACATTTTAAACAAATTTAAACAGATTTAAAGGTTGGGTAGGCAGTTTTCTTTTGGCGTCATTGGACAAAAATGCCATATTAACCGTACAGCATATTGTAATTCAAGTGGTCTGAGAGCAGGCCTCTACTTCAGCCCCCCCTCTTGCCTCTGTTTTCAGGCTTCAGAAAATCTAACCCGTGACGGTAGACTATAGCCTATCACAGGTTATTTCGGAGAGATGGTGCGTTCGTATTGGCTAAACTACAAGAGCAGATGTGTGTACACGTCCCTTCAGAAGGTGAAAGCCTGACTGAATGGTGAAATATCCTGCCGATAATCCTGAAACTTGTGATAAATTTCCAACACCTCCTTTGCCTACAGCGGTGTATAGTACAAAACAACACGTCCCGGCTCCACACGGAGCTTCAGGCTCATTATGTTCGATGCCATGGCACTCGTAACGACGAGTGGCAAAGAGGCATGATGACAAACAGTGGGGAATAACTTTTGACGGGGGACAGTGGCGTGTGTGTAGTGTACTAGCCTCTCTTCCCGCTGCTGGACGGCGTTGCAGCTGCCTCTGAAGCCTGGGGCGCTCTGCTCTGCGGCTGCGAAGCACTGGAGGGGCGTCTTTGAGAAAACAAGTCGCGGTGGAAGGGGCCGCGGTCTCGGTGAGGCTCACGCCATGGAGAGCGAGCCCTACAAGGGATACGGTTTCGCAGGGGAACCGACTGCTTCTGCTGCCGGTCGAAGTTGTGGGTTTGGTGGGAGGGGCTTAGTGGAGTGATACGAAGCAGCAGAGAGAGAGGCGGCAGGTTTTGCATAGGTTGCACAGATTTTGTCTACCCCAGCTTTAATGTGTTCATTAGTGAGCTTTAGATGTGCTGGTAGGCAGATTTTCTTACCTTTGGACAGAGCCAGGCTAGCTGTTTCCCCCTGTTTCCAGTCTTTGTGCTAAGCTAACTGGATGCTGGCTGAAGTTCCATATTGACTATGCAGACATGAAAGTGGTATAAATCTTTTGATAGCGTATTTCCCAAAAGCCACACCTCCAAAAGACTTTTACCTAGAGTTAAATTAAACTGAACTCATAGTTCAGCAGTTTTTAAATCAACATAAATGCAGTCGACTGGCTAGCAAAGTTAAGGGATCTTAGTATACCTTACTTTTGACACTTCACATTTTGCTGCTAACACGTCCGTTCATCTACCTAATTAACATTTTGAATGCAGTACTTTTACATTGAGGTATTGCTAATTTTACTTTGCTAATTCTATATTCTATTATATTATATTGTGTTATATTATAATAAAACCATCTAATAATATGTCGTGGATTTGTAATTATAGTGCTCATAATTGAGATGACCACACAGCATTTTCAGGAAAAACCTGTCTCCAAGCTCATGACGTTTGTGTCTTTTTAATCACATGAATCGTCTGTGTCATACATAGTTTCACATACACAGAAAGGAGGCATTCACAGCGGGTTTAAAGAGATGGTATCAGCGATGCCCTTCACAGATACAACGTGACCTGGGGGCAGCGCTGTGTCCCATGACGTAGCACAACACTAAGACCTCAATGGGATAAGGCTTATGCTTAAAGACAGAGACACACTTGTTTCTAAACACTTGTTTGTTCAGTGTGCAAAAATAAGGTCATACATATTTGTGCTCTTATGCGTTAGTCCCATCATTTCTCTTTGTGTTTTAGTGACGTACTGCTTCAGTGAGAAAGCCTTCGTTTTTCCTCTTTGTAAGGTTTTTTTTTTTCATGAGTCATCTGTTTAGAGCCACTTCTTTTGTTTTGAATGGAGCTATTAGACGTCAAGATACCAACAATTTACCAGCAGCTTTCTTTGCTATGCGACCACTTTTACATAGACCTTTCTCTCGCTTTCATTCTTCTCCGGCAATTTCTCGTTTCCTCTGAGAACCAAGTGGTCGTTTTTTTCCTGCGATGGTGAGAAAGTTTGAAACCATTCACAAAGGCATCCAATATTCACTGAGTAAACAGCAGTGACACTGCGGCCACTCGCTCCAGCGTTAGCAAACGGAAACTGGTGATGAAGATTGATAAAAGCTGCAGTTTAGGAACTTGACCCTGTGATCTTAAACTGAGACAAACATGTATTCCAGTCAGTCAGAATGAGTTTAAATACATGCTTATATGTACTCACACGTATGCACAGACACACATCTAAGCTACATGAATGCACACACACACAGGCAGGCCATACAACATGTGTCATATCTGGTCCCGGGCCATTGCATTGTGTTTTTGAGGGCAGAGTTCTTGTCGCCCAGCTGGACTTGGGTCGACCATTGTGTTCAGGAGGTCAGATTTGTTGAATTTGGACCAGCCCACTGTCCCTCCTGTGCTCAACTGCTCACACAGGCGATAGTCTCATGGGACACAGTCATTTAGAGCTTGGAAATACATAACCAGGCCCATTAAACACACTTTACTACAGGAACTGGCACACAAAAACACTCACATACAGATACATTTTGAGAGCTAAGAAAGTAAAACGCGTCATTACGAAGGAAAAGTGGTGCTCAAAAATTAAAGTTTGTTCCTCTGTAAATATTTTTCACCGGCTATTGTATGACAGTTTGTGGGAGAGTTAAATACAGATTGATCGTTGGTAAGATTACAAAAGAGAGCGGTGTGTTTAAATGGAGATTAGACTGTTTGGACTCACTACCTGCATTTGTGCTTAAGGTTTCCCCTTCCACGTCCTGTTGCAACACCAGCGCACACCACCCTCATGTATCTGTGAGGGGACTCGGCTCGGTTGTCAAAGGGGCCACTATTGTCTTGCGCATATGTTTGGGTGTGTGAGTCTGGTGTTCAGATCTCAAATGCTTGTGATGTTCCTCCTGGGAAATTTGGTGAACTTGCTTATTGGGCTCAGCCCTTCTCCAGTCCACCATACCTAATGTCAGACATCAGACCACACACAGGTGCAATATACAATCAGCGAAGTGATTAGTCAACAAGATACATCTGGTGCAATTAGCAATAGTAGGATCAGGAAATAGGATTGAAAATAATTTTACAATGAAAAGCACATCTAAATAAAGAACACACGTAAAATAAACCTCTGGTTCCCAATTGTTTTGGTTTGTGACTCTTCACAGCCAGGCAATACCCACTGGTGAACCCTCATCACGGCTGTATCGATGCATCATTTCATTTTCAAGAAGGTCCTGACAAGTCATTACATTTCACTAACTATTGGTTGCTGCATGAATCACTGAATGTGTCTATGAGCCACAGACAAAACAACAGAACAAAACCCATTCCAAATAAATGACTCACATGTCTCTGAGTTTTGCAGCCAAAGTGGCCTAAATAGGTTAAACTCCCCAGTATCTCACAGGGCAAATGCCTGTTTTAATGCTCTCTTAATTTAATCAACAGAAATAAAAGTATATTATATTATAGCAGATAGCTAGAATCTGGAGTTTACGAGTGCTATTGTAAATGTTAGTGTAAATACACTGCACTGTGGTAACATAGAAACCCAAATAGAGTTCACATTTTAGATTAGCAACTGCTCACATTACACTTCTTTTAGACACTGTACACTGGCTGCCTGCTCATTTTTGAATTGATTTTAAAATTTTGAGGAGATTGACTTGAGTTGAGACAGTTCCCTCTTTAAAATCACTTCAGAAACCACACTTTCTTTCTGTAACTGACCCTTATTTTAATTAATTCTCATATTTTATTCATTTTTAGCCAGGAATTTCTAACTGTCTTGTTATGTTTTAATATATCATACTATTGTTGTCTGTGGTTATGTTGTAAAGCAACTTAATTCCCTTTGTAACTTTTGTTCAGAAAAGTGCTCTATAAATAAAGTTTATTGTAATTATTAGTTTGTGTATTATATTGCGTATGCCAAATGGCAGCTCTACAGAACAAAATAGGGCCAACAACACCTGTACCAACACGTCAGTCCCACAAATTATAATACTATGCTATATTGTACATTATTTGTAGTAAAGCTGCTATAGTTCGCAATTTGCATACACTTCCCCTAACTATTTTCTTTCTTCTGGAGTCACAGACAGTCTGAGGCCTGTTATTAAATTCCTCTGCAGTTTTACAGGACCAGGCCCTGCGTCAGGAAACCAAGTCACCTGGCAGCTTCATGTAGTCTGGGTTTAAGAGAGAGAGAGAGACAGACAGGGAGAGAGAGACAGGGGTGAGAGACCAGGCATGAATTGTTCTCACCAGTGAAGAAGGAAGTGGAAGGGCAGCTTCCTCTCTGTGTAACGCCGGGCACCATGGGAGGGAGAGGAGAATCGATGTGCACACAATGGAGAAGGGGTGGGTGGAGGGCAGGCAGGGGGCGTTAATGGAGGGAGGATGTAAGCGCTGCGAGTGCCTGGATATGAGAGGCTGGATGAGAGAGGCTGAAGTTTAGGATGACTACAGAGGAGTTGAGATGATGGTTGGAGACAGGCAGGAAGTTAAAGGACCGCCTCTCTTTGACTCCTGTAAAGCAGCATTGTGTTGCGTTTCTTTGTGTTGTTTGTTGTTCCCACTTTCCCACTGCTTCATCAACTTAATGAGTTCCTTGATGACCATAATGGCCCATGCCCTTTCCTCAAATACAACACCAATTGTGGCTGCCTTGCATTGATTTTAAATTTAAGCTACAGTTGATGATATAGTCATCTCAGCCTCTTCTTTGATGATTTTGACGGATTTCTCCCTCTATAATTAATGAAAAATAATATAAAATGGTGATCAGAGGAAAAATCCTTGATTTTGAATGCTGATAAATTGATACCAAAATCTGACATTTAGCTTACCCCGAGGGAGATTTGAGTGTTATTTCTAATGCACTCAGCACTGCTGGAGATAGTCCCAACAGAGGAATTAGATTAAAGACCCTAAAACCTATTTTCTCAATTATCTTCTTACTATGAGTGATGGGGTCCCACATGAACACACAATTTTCAACCAGTGTTGGAATTGTTTTCATTTTTTCACAAGATATTTCTGTATTTATGCTTTTCTTTGCACTCTTCTGACTGGTTTGAAGTGTGTGGGTCTCTGATGAAAAAAGTTGATGTCAGTAATTTCCATGCACCTATCAGAACTTAACAATATAAAAATCAGAATCTAAACTCATGACAGTAATTTCAAAGAGGATGTGGCATAAAGAAATGTAATTCCAGGCATTTAAGAGGTAATACTTCATTCAAACACACCAACACATATCTGAACATGTAACTTCCTTGGGGTGTCTTGACACACATTGGACCCAGACCAGTATGTGGTCTAATTGCACACACCTGTGATAATGTGAACCCAATGGATGTGTAGAAAAGAGCCAATTAATCACCATAGCAACATCAGCCCCAACAGGCTGATGAAATCTCCTGTGCCCCACAGCAGACACTCTTACCAGTTGGTAGTTGCGAGGACCTCATCAAAGTAAACCTCACTGGTTGTGTGTGTAGAAAGTAAGTGGACAGTTCAGTTAAGTGTTATAGAGATAGTTTGTGTTTTTAGCTCCTCATTCCCTGCTTTTAGTTTTTTTTTTAACTCGTGTCCGCTGAGGCTAGAGAGACTTGTTAGCAAGTGTTAGCACTTAAGCTGTATGAAAGGTGGTAGCAAACATGTTGTACACTCAGGAATTCTTTTTTCAGTATGTGTGAAATCTCACCCACTGTTAACTACTGAGAGTTAGCTGCTTCAGTTCATTCTAATTCAGTTATTACTGATAATACTGGTAATATTCCTGGTATTTCTTTTATTATTAGGTATGAGGATTACTCTACAGATGAATAAGATTGAAGGACTGTGAGCAATTTCTACCTACACCCTCAGTTCAGTTTATAAACCACACAACATAAAGGCCAGTCTCCGTGTCCTGACCCAACATCCCATAGTGGTGAAAAACTGAACATGATTCATTATTAAGGGTAGCTTTGACCAAGAAACAGTTTTTGGGTTATTTGCTTACTTTGTCACCTCTGTCAATAAAATCTGATCAAAACACACCCACGAAGATGAAGCGGCTTAGCTGAGTTTTTGAGTGTTTAATTCAAATTAAATAATCACTCTGTACAGAAAGGGTTAACCTGCATGTGGAGGAGGGAGGAGGAGCCTGTAATAGACCCTTTTCACAGCAGACATTTCGTCTTGTCAGTGCAGGAAAAGCACAGGTGAAACACATTTTGTTAATGATGGCTCAGTTGCATTAAGTGTCTCAGTAATCCATGCCAGAGAGCCAGCATGTACAGTGGGCCCTGGAAGTAGCTCACCTAAATGGAATGCAGTCATTTTTAATGTTATCAGTAACACCTGTGCTTTTCCTGCTATAGCATGCCAAAATGTCTGCTGTGAAAAAGGCCTATTGGTTGATCAGTGGACACCTAATAAAAGGAAAGGAAAGGCAAGGCAAGGTAAGGTAAGACAATGCAGCTTCATTTATACAGCACATTCCAATTCAAAAGCATAGATAAAAATGAAATAAAATACATGCACTGGGGAAAAATGAAAGAAAATACAAATAGACAAAAATAACAACAGACCAGAAATATAGTTATAGTGCAATTCGGCTTCTTTGTTGGTGATGGCTGTTTGGCTGCATGGAAATGTGAGTTCATGTGTTCTTCATTCATCATGTTAAACCTGCACTAACTGGGTTTTTTTTTTTGCCCACAAGCTGTAAACACAACAATGACATATTTTCACCATTTTAAGTTGATATGGTGAACTCGTTAGCACACCGTTGCTTATTTACACGTCCAGCAGACACACAGCAACGTTAGCGTTCAGTTGGAGCTCTGCTTTGGTCTCCACCAACTCGTGAGGGAAATATCTGGCCCTTTAGCAGCGAAATGCTCCACTATGTCCACCAGCTAGTCGCTACCTTTATCAGTTCGGTGATCAGCAGGTAGAGTACAGTGGGTTTTTAGAGCTTGAAAATAATGCTGATGCTGAAAGCGGTGAGAGTGAACCGAAACAGTAAAGTAGCAGGCTGTAAAACCAAAACAATGAGCTGTAAAACGCTCCATAGCACAGTCAGGCGATAACAGTCTGTGGGTTCATCACTACGAGCGATCCTTTACACATAGAAGTAGTCATGTGATACATATAAAAGAATATTGATTAGAACAGCTTTAAGATTTGAGAGCAAATGTTCAGGTTTTTTAATATGATAAAATGTATTAATAATTGCTGCTCAGTGCACTGGCCCTGGGAATTAGTGAGGTGTCGTTAATGGATTTATAAACTTGTGAGGAAACAAAACAAATGGAGGATGAAAGTCATTGGGATGTTTTTGATAAAAGTGCATGAAGGGTGACTAAGGTTCCTGAAAAATGCAGTGTAAGAGGGAACACTGTGGGCGTACATATCGCTCAGGGCAGGAAGAGCTGCCTGAAGGGCTGGAGGTAGATTTCAGAGGAGGGTAACACCCTCTCTGTCTCTATCAGGGGAACACATGGCCCGGCACAGGATGATTTCATGCCTCCCAGGTCCCCTCAGTCAGCCAGCCGCCCAACACAATGTTATCTACGGATAGGAGTGTCGGCACACACGGTCAACCATCCACCGGCAAACACCCACAAGACTTTCTCACACACATTCAGTCGGTAAGAGAAATGATTTATAGTTTTATGTTGTTTCCTCAAATCAAGCAGAGTCACTTTAACAATGACCAGGACAAACAGGAAGTCATAAAACATTGCCATAGTAAAGTGTGCAAGACAGAACATGCTAAGCTCCACCAAAAAATACAAACTGAACATTCATGATTTTATTTAATTTGTCGAAAAACTGACCCTTGATTTTTATTTATTTGATTTATAATAATCCCAGTCAAAGGTTCAGCAGGGAGGAAGATGCTGTATTGAAAGCCTGAATGGCCTTTTCTTTGCCGTGCATGTTGCATGTCTGCTGGACCTGATGAACAATACCGTCCTTTCATTCATTGTTTGTTTTCAGGGATGTATGGTGGGCACATAAACATACATACACCCCTTGTCTGTCTTCAATCATCATACACACATAAAACATACGCTGGACAAAGTCAGCCTGTTCACACACACACACACACACAGCACCCGTCTGTCCTCATGTCTGAGTTAGTTGTCTTGGGTGAGGGGTCTTGTAGATATCCCTCTTCCTGCATTTGTTAGGCCGCTCCTTCTCCACGGCTGCACACTGGGATGCTGTGGAGTGGCATTAAGAGTCCATGTTTCCTCCGGCTCTCTCCACATCTTGATAACCTTGTACTTAGTAGGGCGGAGGAGGAACTGACACGGTCCACTGCATGAGCTTTGTTTGCTTTCATTTTGTTAAATCAGTTACAAAGAAACCTACAGTAATCTTATAAAAATGTTTGGAATAAAAACGTTGATTGAAGAAAAGCACAGGTGTTACTAATAACATTAACAATGGCTCTGTTGTGTCCCAGTAAGCCATGACAGTGTGACAGTGCCTCAGCTTTTCCTGCTGGGACATGTAAAAATGTCTTCCATGGAAAAGTATTTGAGAGTTTAAAAAAAAATGACAACTCAGTTACTTTTTAATATAAACACAAAGCCAGCATAAGACATAATACATCTAAAAAATAAACTTGTCAGTGCTCTCTGGTAGGCAAACTATGTAATGACAATTCTGTACTGCAAGTTACGCTAAGGTTTAGCACGTCACAGATTAACATTTAAATGGCTTTATCACAAAAGTACAAGTACTTTTTTTGTTGTTTCCTGATTGTGGCCCTTCTACTCTCTGTCTCAGTCAGGTCGTATAATGATAACGTCTTTTAAATCAACTGACTCAAGGAAATCTTGGAACATTAAGGGAAATTTATTGTGCCACTATCCTGCAACTGCCTATTGTATCCACAGTGGTTTTCTTTTTAAAATAAGTAACATTTTCTTGCTTTAAATAAATTGTGTCCAGAATATCCTCAAGCAGTCTCACACACACAGGGCTGATGGAAAAACACAGATAAGCACGGAACAAACACGGAAACAACCATCCTTGACACACGTGTGACCCATATATGCATTCATAACCTATTCATCATCAATGCCTCGAATCTGGGGCAGCATTTCAGTCAAGAATAGCATCAGTCTAAATCTGTAGACTCAAACAGTGTTAGAAACAGATGGAGTCTTAAGTGACAGAAGTCTAAAATACACTACGAATGACTGACCGCCATGTCAGCATTTCAAAATCCCTCACCTGTTGCCTCAAAGCTTTGTCACCCTATAATGAGCCAACAGCATGGATAATCATTTACTACCCGCCACCATGAGCTCTCTTCTCTGGGTCGGCTTGTCAACAGAGCAACACTGGTTTAATAATAAACTGGTTTCAACAGTATCTTTACTGTTGATGAGAAGAGAGTAAGGATTGATGGTGTTGTTGTTCTTTTACACTGAGACCAAATAGAAAGAGTTAAACACACTCATACAGTTTGTGTCCTGCGCTGAACTGGGAGAAAGCAGAAAAATGTCTCTCAGTTCAATACTACTTTTTAATACTTCTGAAAGGTTTTATAAATTGTAAGAAATGGATTTATTAATAGGTAATAAATGATTTTTGTGCGATTTATTAGACTATAGACTATTGAACACTCACCAAGGAGCCGCACTGTTGCTATAGGTGACATGTTCTTTCATTACCATAACCATGGGCAGTGTAGTTTGTTTTGACTCAGTCCCACATACACCGCCCTGCTGCCATGAGTATTGCCATGTACTCACTAAACACACAAACTGTGTATTAATCCACAGCTGAAAATAGTCCCCAACAAATGCACCATTTACACCTGTTTGAGTTTTCTTTTGCTAAGAACTACTGTGCCTAGCTGTTTCAGGAAATTGCTGTGCCTTTTTAAAAAATAAATGTTTTAATTTGTGATTTATTTTTTTTTCTTCAGTAAGAACAAATGGGATCAGGACCAAGTCCACAGACAGGGTAGGGAAGTTAAAACATATGGAGAGATGGATGCACTGATGTTGGTCTTTTTGTGAGATTTATTGACGATAAGTGAAATATAAAATACCACCAGCCTTATCCTTAACTTTTTAAGTTAACTTAACCAGACCTGAAGCATCTGCAAAAAACTGATGATTTTTTTTACACACAAGGATATGTCAGCATTTCATTAATACAACAAACTAATATATATTAAAAGAGAAAGGGGGGAAAGGTTACAAGAAGACAAACGCGCAAAGGAAAAAAAAAAGGCCACAATGAATGAATAAAACTCAAAAGAAGATATGAGGGAACACTGAGAAAGACAGTTTTTCAAATGCTGCAGCAGGACGTTTGACGACCAGTCAATGCAAAGCGCAGTAAATGTGTCTGATTGACAGGAAGTCTGCCTCAACAACATGCCAATGCTGTGGATCACTCCTGTCAGAAACACAGCTAGTGCCGACATATATCAGTGAGTAACAGTTTGTGCATGTATGTGTTCGCCTCAACTAAAACTACCTTGAGTTTTTCTACTCAACCTTTTCCCACTCTGGAGTTTGATGCTACATTTCATTTTCAGACTCTCTGAGCGTATCCCAGACAGCCACTACTGGATTACAGAGATGAGTTGGAGGGTGTATATGAGGTTGTGATGGCCGTTCAGGAGCACGTGTCCATCAAGCCTGGCTTCCCTCGGACGCGGGTGAGGCAGGGCTGAAACGGGTTTGTGTCACGAGCAGAATAGCAGGCAGGGGTCAGGCTTGTGGGTGGGTGGGGAGGGTTACACTAATGTATCCTGGCAGTGTGGGCTTTTTCCATCAAACACTCAAGTACACATACACTATGTTCACACACAGGGGCACACATAAACACATGCAGTTGTTGTCTCCCTTCTCTTGCTCTTGATCTCTCTGTAACACACACACATTCAGACCTCATCCTGGCACTGCCGAGAAGCTGTAAGTGATGAGATTAAGCGAAGTCGTGGAACATCACTCCTTTGTTACAAATCACTTCATGCTGTTATCCTGTGTCAGTGTTGTTCCACTTCTAAATCCATCCTGATGAGCAGCACAATGGAAACGTCAGAGTAGACTTTAAACTGTGGAAGGCTACGTAATTAGGAATTAGCAACAGCTTTTCCATCCCTTCAAACACTCCATTAAACGGTGTCGCTGACTGAGGCCTGAGGCGATGTTAGGTGCTCCACGGGCTTTTGTTTAAGGAAACTCGGAAATCACAGGCAATTCTTACTGACTTTTTAAAATGGTTAAGGAAAAAAGGTGTTTTAGTCTTAGTTAGTCCATGTTGAGGTAGCCCCCTGACACATTCCTCACAAAGAGGCTTTGCATGGGACAAAGGGTTTTGTTTTGTCTTGTAAGAGCAAGACAGAATACCAGTACATCAGATAATCAGATGACACATTTTTTGAGGGTCACAGCTTCTGGCCAGAGATCTGCAGGGTTTGTCATAAGATCCTAATCACTTGGTTTCTCCTGCTATTTATACATGCAAAAACATTTTCCCTGCGCCGAGGTCAAAGCCGCAGTTGTTGGAGAGGAGAATTTAGCCATTCAGATCTCTGATTAGGCCATGACATTGGCAGGGAGAAGAAAATTGAGTAAATGACCAAGAGTAAGAATGACGGGTATCTTTAAATGCACTAAAGTAACACACACATGAATCATATGACGCTTAGATTAGCATACTGCCTGGCTCTGTCCAAAGGTAATAAACGAAACAATGAAATACATCCTTGGTCCATGCCCTCCAGAAAGGCACAAGTATGTTTTTCTTTTTTCTTTTTTTTGATCTGACGCCACTGTCAACAAGACAGCATTGCCGTTACAAAAATAAAACTATTATCTGATCTTACACCACTATTGTGAAGGTTTGGTTGGGTTTAGACACAAAAATAACTTGTTGGTTAAAATTAGTGAAACATTGTGGTTTGGGTTACAATCACTACTTTGCTGAGGTTAGGGGGTTCATAGTCATGATTGGGTTATGGAACGATCATAGTCATGGTTAAAAGAAACCAACGTTGACGGTTGGAAACAACCAAGAAACAAACAATGATCTCCCGTGTTTACGTCAAATGTTGTGTTGATCCGTCCATCCACCCCGACCTCCTGCCTCTGCAGACTTCTATAACCTCACCCTACTTCCTCCTTTGCTCCTGACGGACAACAGTCAAAACTACCATGACCACTAGAGAGTTTTGTCACTTGCACATAAAAAAACGTGTATTTTGGACATTTGCTGAAACAACTGATGCTCTCATTTTTCCTGGGAGGACAGTTTCCATAATGCATCTACCAGAACCTCTAAAGCTCACTAATGAATACAACATGGTATAACTCATTTGTTTTATTTGTACAAAAAACATCATGTAAGAACAGCAATGTTGGGGTTTTGTGCCAAACTATTTCTTGGCTGGGTACAGTGACTTCCTGGAGTTTTATCTCAAAGACTGTTTCCAGTCTCAGTGCTTAGCTAAGCTAACCAGATTCTAGCAGTAGCTTCACATTCACCAGACAAATATGAGAGTGGTGTCGTTCTTCTCATATAACTCTCGGCAAGAAAGCCGATGAGCAAATTTCCCAAAATGTCAAACTACTCCACCCTCAAATTCAGCTAAAACCCTCTCTCCCAGCAAATAGAAAAATGCAATGAGTGAAGGAACAACAACTGCAGGAGGCGTGGCCTCGTGGCTACATAGTGTGTGGGTCAGGAGACAGAGGAACACTGACACTAATAAGAGTCTTTTTTATATAAATTTCATGATGTAGATAGGTCCTACCTGGCTGACTCTGTGTCAGCATTGGCCTCGCAGGTTCAGGACTGATTTAACAGTAGGTGGTGTGTTGAGCCATTTTCAATCCTTGAAATGCAGATTTTTATTCATATGGTAAGAAATATCAATATTAACAGCAGCACTGATGGGTTTCATCACAGTACAGTCATATCATTTAGTTTACAGCTTAAAAAACATGTTTAAATGTGCAGTACCTCTTTAAAGTGAACACATTAATAGGAAGAAAATCCAGAGATGAATGTGACAGACCTAAAGGAGAAGACAGATGTAACATTGGCTAAATCAAAAAATGATGCAAATGTAGGATAAAGGCACATCAGTTAGTGAAAGTACATTAGAGCTGTCTGTCTGTGTTCATACTGTGTGCCTTAACCACATAATTACAGCCATATGAATGCCTTTAAATGCCCCTCCAGCAAGGAGGAATCAAACCTAAAAGATTCCTATTATATAATGCAGCATGTATCTGCAGGCAGGCTGTGGCTACAACTCACACCTCACACTGCAAGATAAAGCTCTCTGAGTTTTGTCTGTGACTCTTTGTTTGCATCCCAAACTTTAGCAAGTGGTTTCAGACCAGAGCTTGGAGAGGAGGAGTAAGGCCAGAGAGACGAACAGATAAACAAAGTAGGTACATTATTTCCACCAAAGCATTTAAGGTAACACCTGACTTTGTGACTGTTTCTTCTGTGCTTACTGGTGTAATTTTAGCATCTGGAAATCCAGATTTGGGTTAATCATGGGTTTACAAAGTAAGGAGGCTAAAATCAGTATTTCAATACATTTATTCCATTCATTCTTTAGAGTGTCTTTGCTTGAACTTACTTCAGAATAAATACATCAAAACATGGGCAAACACAGAGAGGCTTAATTACTGTTATGTACTCATGATAGAATTTATTATTTTGTAAACCTTTTTTTTTTTTTTAAACTTGCACTATAGGAATTTCACCATGCCTGGCACTAAACACAGCACAGGCAACAGAGCTGTAAACCTTAAGGACCACACAGTAAATAAGTGCACTCTGGAAGTTGACTCGGAGCGGAATTGCCATTGATCCCAGAAAACAATTCCACTTCCCCTCCTGTTGCCGAAGAATGCTTCCCAGCAAAAAATAGAGCACCAGGGATGTAAGAAGAAAGGGGAAGAGGGGGGAGATGGAGGAGGAGGAGGAGAGACAGAAGGGAGGGCAGAGGGGGGGAAACACACTCTTGTGATGCCCCTGCTTTTCTTCTCGTGCCCCCTGTGTGGACTAACAGTTTGGTGTTGGGACGCCACTAAGCTCAGACACCATCCGCGAGAGCCAGCTCCTGTTGACGTCCACAAGAAGAAGAAGAAGGTAGTCCTACCATCTCACTGAGCCTGTGGTCATCTCTGCATCATCACCTGCCATTTGTCCACTGAGTTAAAGGAAGACTTGTCTCGCCAGGGGACAGATAAGGAGCCTCTTCTTGATCAGAAACAGCCTTCCAGACAGCTATCCTACAGCAGAAAGAGCAGGTAAGCCAAGGTTATCACAAAACTGCAACTCTTACTCAGGTGAAAGCCTAGAAGGATGCAGACATTTGGGTTGTGAGCATCCTGCTACATACTACAGCAGCGGACTCAGGCTTAGCGATGAAGTCTCTGAGAAAGAGATGACATCTTGAAGAGTTGAGACAGTGGGGTGGAAGGCCTGGTGTGTGTTATATTCCCGCCCGTCCTCCCCGGCAGGTACTGTTGTCACCCTACCCTGCTGTCTCACTCCTTTCATCTCGCTCTGTCTTTCTCTCTCTCCCTCCCCTCTGCTCATAACTCTCAGAAGAGACAAATCTATTCAAACTAAGTGCAGCACTGGAGACCTTAAAAAATAGAGCCACCAGCAATGTGTACATATGAAGCAGTTGTTATCTCCGTGGTGTCTCAGGGGCAAAATGTTGAAATTCTGATTTAATGCTATCACAAATATCCCGCACAGTTTCTTGTCTCTGCGCAGAAATGAGTTAGGGCAGCTGCTATCGTCCTGTTAAGAGACGCCAGTGATGTAAATTTCATACTGAAAGTGTTTCTACTGTTTTTTGATGTGGTTCATCACAGTAAATGGGGGGGGGGGGTTCATACAGCTGTTCATTAATCTGAATTGACAAAATGTGCTAGCAAATATGTATTAACCAATTAACCAAAAGGTAAATGAATGCTAGAAAACAGATAAAAAGAACTGAAGGAAAAAACACATTTTGTCTAGTGAGGTTCTTGGCTTACAGGTAGACATAAAACAAAGGAGGTGAAAGCCACACACTCATAAGTCTGATGCAGTCTTTTTATCTTAAATCTTATCTTAAATTCTATAAAGCAATGTCTCAGCAGTGGTGGAAGAAGTATTCAGATTCTTAAGTAAAAGTATCAATATCACAGTGTAAAAATACTCCATTATAAGTAAAAGTCTTGTAATCAAAATGTTACTTCAGTAAAAGTACAGAAGCACTAGCAGAAGAAGTATTAGCAGCAATATGTACTGCAAATATAAAAGTACTTAGTATGCAAGTAATATGACCTTGGTCAGTGTTACATTATTATATATTATATATGTGGATTATTATTACCTATGCACTAAGACGCATTTTAATGTTGTAGCAGGCTGTGGAGCTGATTCTACCAATTTTATACTATTGGGTTGTTTAATTTACTGTGCACAGGAAGCAATGCATCACTTATATGCTCATTACAGTTTTTTTTAACATCTTAATCTGAAAAATAACAAGTAACTATAGCTATCAAATATATGTTGTATAGCAAAAAGCACAGTATTTCCCTCTGAAACGCAGCGGAGTACGTAAGTGAAAGTAGCAAAAAATTCAAATACTCATGTAAAGTACAAGTACCTCAGAACTGTATTTAGTAATATATTAGTACTATAATATTCAATACAGCTTGAGTAAATGTAGTTAGTTACTTTCCACATCCAGTCTTCTTCAGAAAACAGATATATAAGACTAGACAGATATTTATTATTCTAGACAAGATATTAAAAACATCAATAAAGCGCCAAAAAAAAAAATGACACTTAAATGAGTGTCCACAACAAACCCCTCAGACAAAGTAACATCAAGTTATTTGAAACTGAAGACACATCAACACTGAAAAATAACCAGCACTGTGACAACTCCCAGCGCAGTCATAAAAAATAGTTTATATTTCAGTGAAACCAAAGATAACAAGTTAAACAACAGGTGTGATTTGTGTGTGTGACTATGAAGATAGGCTTTTAAATAAAAAAGATCAAAACCAAAATTTAAAAAAGGGTCATAACAAGCCAAACATCTAATCTGTCACCCCCACCCCCCATCCCCACCCCCAGAAATAGCAGCTATCCAGGAATCTAAGTCGGGAGTGTGTTAGTGAGAATTTTCCTCCATGAAACACCTTGCAGCTGTCTGGTCTGAAGGCTCCAGTGTAATGCCATATGCAGCTAAACAATAGATCATAACAGGGCTGTGGGTCTGTGTACAGTAGTGGGCAGATGAAGAGCCAGACAGCCATGTAAGGTAGCAGGCAGCACATCGGCCCGCTGGCTTCTGCTGGTGTGACTGATATATGGCAGCCTAGATCCATGCTGGTCTGTAAGTGGTGACAACAGGTGACTCACATGAGTGGGAAGTACCCCCCCCCCATCCCGCATCAGACTGTAGGTCACACTATCCCTAACTCACCCCTCCACCACACCAGTACCGCTAAACTTAAACGTGCTCATCCTTGATCATAATCCTGGAACTCATGGGAGAGATACGCATGCCACCCCTGCAGCCCTGCAGCTAAACAGCTGCTGCAATGCATACTGGGATTGACCCTCCACACGTGTTAACATTTAAAAGCAATGCTTCATATATAAGAATATATATGTGTGTTTTAAGCTTGAACTTTGACACATATGTGCAAGTAGTCATTCTAATAAAATACATACGCCTTATTTATTTCCTTTATTATACCTAAATAACGTCATGAAACAGCTTCAATCACCCAGAGAGTAAAAATAATCACTGCTGAATAACTGCAGCCTGGGTATGTCTGGCATCCTGTATGCAGGTCTGTTGATGTCAACTGAGTATGTATAAATGTGTTAGCGCTCAGCAGTTGTGTGGTTGGTCTGATATTTTCCTCGTGCTCTGCTGTGGCTGTTCCACTGAAACGTTGTTGAGCTGTAACAACACTGCAAAGTGAACTATTACCGGCAACAATATTTTGGTTATAGAGCTCCCGGCAGAGACTTTTTGTTTGGTGAGGTATATCTATCTACCTTAGTAACTTTACTCGATCAGGGAGTCTCTTTTTCAAGAGAGAACCGAAAACAACCATCCAACAATCAAACAACAAATACAATTTTAAAAAAATCTACAAGACTCATTAAAACCTTCAGATGATAAAGCTTTGATATCTCCAAGGGGAATGAATGAATCCAGCTTGGGGGAAGTTTGCAGTTCATTGTATTTGAAGATGCATAGTTATCAGATCTTGTACAAGATTTAAATGAGAGAAGAGACATAAGGTAGTTTGGAAGCTTTGACAGTTAGAGCGTTATAGATATCATGGCATGATTATTAATTTTTGTCATCCAGACATGAAACCACTCACTAAAAGCCATTTAGGTTGATGTTAAAGCAATGAGGTGCGTCAAATAAAATATACCAGTAATGTACAATTATTCTCAGCAGATTAAATGTATTTTTAAGTCTTTTTAATGTAGTCAAATAAACACTGAGGTCTTTCCTGAATGGTCAGCAGAGATACAATAAAAACTTAATGGGTAGTTTTACTTTTATTTTGAAAAACTACTGCAGTAATCAAACTCCTGGCATGGGGGGGTCATATTGCGACATTCACAGTGGTTAACAATAGCACACCTCAACACGGGTAATTTAGAAATGTATCAGTAATACATTTCTCTCTCTCTTATTGTAATCCACTCACAGCATTGGAATGATCTATGCAGAGATAATGCAGCCATAAGGTCCAAATATTTTACAGTTTTCTGATCTGGAACAAATAGTGGGGCCACGTAGTTATAAAGATGTCCTACACCAGAGTCTCCTGAGGGAAAGATGGCCAAATATGGCTCTCGACAACATTTTTAGAATCTAACTTTGGGCCCCTCCATTGTGAGCATGTGTGACCAAATTTGTCCCTCTAGAATATGTCAAATACTGTAGACAGTTTCTAGGAAATAAATGAGTTTTCTTACTGTGTTTTATTTTCTAATGAAAATGATGAATGACTTTGTCAGGTAATGTGGTTTCTTAAGCCAGCGTGTTGAAATCCTTGCTGAAAAATTGACTTTACTACACACATAATAACACAATTGTACTTAATGCACAAAAACCGTGTAAATACTTTTTCCTCCGTTGATGTTAGTCTAAACATGCCCCATTAAAGGGAAGCAGGCCAAGAAAATGTATACCCCACCATCTAATTGTTGTTAAATTAATGTGTTTATGAGGACAGTGCAGAGTAGGCGGTGTATCCTGGTCCTCTATGAGGATCCGGATTAGTACTGAAAGGTGCAGATCACTGAAGGAATGTTTAAATCAACCCTGCCCCCTGTTGTTCCTGGCCTGTGGATACACTGCAGCCTGAGGGGAACCAGCTAGTGTTGGGAAATAATGGAAAAAAGATTGGCAGAGAGATGGGAGAGAGTTCAGTTTTGAAACTCAACTGGAAAAGAGAAATTTAATCAGCAGCTTTTTATTTGTTCTGAAAATCAGTTTTTCTATCCTGAGACTTAAAAACTAAAGGCTACAACAGAGATATGGTGTCGATCTCTGCACTCTCATGTTATGACACAATTATAAATTACACTCAGTAATTCTGTGAGAGACATAAATCTGAAACCATTGCGCCGCCACACAGCAATAAAAACATAGCTTGATGGTGCTATAAAACTTCCATCCGGGGGTTTCTCAAGCCTGAGGGTTTCTCCCGACTGATTCTTGAACCAGAGTCACTGCCCTCTAAGGCAACACTGAGGCTGGTCCAACATACCGGAGGATTTATTGTTGTGTTGCAGGGTAGAGAAAACACACAGCATTCATTCCTGTTGCTCTGCAGCAAATCACAGCAGCAGCCGTCACTTCGCAGTGATGCAGTTTAGTAGCTGCTGTTTCTCTCTTCACCTCTCTGAGCTGCCTGGCTGCTGTCCAGACCAACTCAGCGTCAGTGCATCTGACTGGAAATTTAAATACAGCCACATTCAGTTAGTCCAGTTAAAGTTTGAGTTGACACTGAAGTGGTGAAACGACTGGCTGTACTTCTTGGCTACAGTTCATACAGAGTCTACTTTCTTGCTTAGTTTATCATAATATCTCTCTAACACCTTTCCTAGACTTTGTTTCCATGGAACTCTTTTAACTCACCAGCACACACACACACACACACACACACACACACACACGGTGAGAGACTCAGAGATCACCCTGACGCTTGTATCAACGTCAAAGAGAAATAACTCAGAGGTTCATAATACCCCATTTGCGCAGTTCACCGTTCTGAATACCTTATAACCAGATTGTCCATTACTTCTCCATTACTCTGCCACAGAGATTATAAACAGATGTGACAGCCATGATGGTCTACAGGCAAACCAGACCGCTCAGCAAAGGGCACAATGTATCACAGTAAATCCATGGTTATTGCCAGGCTTCCAGAGAGCCAACAGGAGCTCAGGTATGATAGACAACCAACAGCAAAAGGTGCTTTTACAGCTGAGAAGTTCACTGGAATAACTCGGCTGTAACCTCTCTGCCCCCCCTGCCTCCCACTCCTTATAATACCTTGTTCCTTTTGTCCTTCGGAAATCATATTGTTTGAAATTGCTTCCTCTGAGAACAGGAAGAGGTAGTTGAGGGAAGGAGACAGAGACTAGGAACGCTGCCTTTCCCCAGTGGATCTGAATTCCACTTTTCTTCTCTCAGACAAGGAAAGCTCCACTGTGTATGAATACACTGTGTGTACTGTATGTTTTCTTATATGTATGTTCCAAGACTGACAGACTACATTACTACACCAACGGTGGAAACCAAGTATATTTACTCAAGTACTTTAGCCTACTTAAGTACAGTGTTGAGGTACTTTACTTGAGAATTTCTACTTCTACTTATGTTACTTTGTGCTCTATTCCTACATTTGAGAGAAAAATGTTGAACTTTTTCTCAACTACATCTATTTGACAGCTGAAGTTGTTAGTTTTGTTGTAGATTTATATTTTACATACAAAGCTTCTAAAATGGCTCGGTCCACCACTTTGGTCCAAACTAAAATATCTCAACAACTGCTGGATGGATTGCCATGAAATTTTGTGCAGACACTCATGGTGCCCAGCGGATAAATCCCACTGACTTTGGTGATCCCCTGAAATTTCCTCTAGCGCCACAATGAGGTTGGCATGTGGCTTTGAGAGAAATATTTCAATAACTAGTGGATGGATGGGCCATGGCATTTGGTATAGACACTCATGTTCCCCTCAGGATGAATTGTAATAACTTTGGTGATCCCTTAAATTGTAATCTAGCCAAAATGTTTATTATTCTAATATTCTGATTTATGACCACATACCAGCAAAACTAATGACATCCCCCCGCCTTTAGAAGCATGCCATGATACTGATTCAAAATAATAAGAGACTATTACAAAGGTTAGCTTTGAATTAGTCCAAGGGGAGATGTATTGTTACCAGGGTCTGCACAGGTGAGGAAAGCCTGTTGTCAGTATTAGCTGATAAGAACATGGCCGTTGTAATGTGTACCTCCTGCTATTGTGCTGGCTGGACTCTCACTCCCTTCCTCCTCCAACTCTCTGCCTGTTTGTGATTTACTTCCAGTAAAGATCATCAGCTTTATCCGAGGAGGGCTTTGAGCCAGTTCCTTGAGTGGGACGAGGACCCGCTTCACTAACTGATGATCCAACTGTGACCAGTCTGACGTTAGTGGGTATTAGGTGAATGCTGGAAAACAGTGTCAGACCACAAACTTTCCCATGCTATGCATTGGCCTGTCAGCCTTGTGCGTGGATAGAGGTTGAACATTTCCTCTCCCACATGTTGTCATGGGGGTGTTTTGTTTCCCGCCTCTCCCTGCTTTAGAGATAAAGAGCACAACATGCTGATTTTTCATCTTATTGCCATATATATACTTCATAGAGACACTGAGGGAGGGGGAGAGACAGACAGAGGGACAGATGGTCATAGTCATTTAGACCATCTCTCTCTCACACATAACCAGTGTCAGTGTCAGACAGGCAATTCAAAGCCCTGCACAGTGGACTATTCAATGGGAGTAACTTATTATGGAAGCAACTGCTCATGGATTACACTTGGAGGCAGATGAGACGTGGTAAGAGAGAATATTAACTCCCTGTTTGGTGTTTTTCACACTCTGTGATTGTAGTGATTATACTGTATATCCTACCTGGCACACCATTAAAATAACAGTTTGTCTTAACGCAGCTTTTCAGGAATGTATACCTTTTCTATAACCTTGCCAAGTAGGGCAGTAGCTTCAGACGTGTGACGTGTTGGAAAAACCTGTCAAACTGTTACTTTCATCCCTCCTTTTTTATGTTATAGCTCATCTGTCTTTGATCTCTAATTGCATAGTAAAAGCTGGCAGTAGGCATACGCACATAGTATATATAGATGTCGGAGGTCACCCCTCGATGGAGATTGATGGGTTTTCTTAACCCCTCAATGACAGGGGTCATTTATTGCACCCATAAAGCTGTCTGGTGAACTGCCTTATAGGGTCATTCTCAGCTGAGACTCGCCAGCCTGTCACTGCCATGTTTGGGTCTTAGCCAAACTCTCACTAATGCTGCAGTCAAGAGGTGAAAGCGCGCACACACAGTGGATAGCTGGGGAGATCTGATTGACGCTCTCAGATAGATCCAGATTGCGGCGTGTAGGAGGTTTTCATTACTGCAGAGAGGACGGTGGACATCAAAGCTGCTGTTGTGTCGTGTCGTGAGTGAAGTCTGCTGGTCATGGTCCACAGGCGAGATGGAGACTGTGCAGCTCAGCCCAGGTCACAGCATTAAAAGGACAAAGTCACCTAGCTTTGACTTGCCCCCTGGTGTCCTGTTACCCTCTCGGTCTGTCTGTTATACACAATTTAGAATTGGACATGGGGAATGTAAACACACATAACATAATATTGAATCATTTTTCTTAAAACAACCTCATTATTTACTTTTACATGACTCCCGAACTTCCTCTCCCTCCCTCTCTCTGTGCGTCTCTCTCTCTCTCTCATGGGAAAATGGTTGTTCTCATGCCACGGTGTCCAGTCCTCAAGCAATTCACAGGCAGAGAAGCTATTTTTATGCATGTGATGCCACACACACGCCCAGGTCATTTCATCAGCAGGAATATAGAGGACTTTCAGTTGTCTGACTGATTATCTGTTTTTCTCTCCCTCTTCTCTTTCCATCCTCCACCTCTCCACCTCAGTGACTTCACCTTTTCACCTCTAGCGCACCCTCTTTTCTCCCTTTCTCTCCTCCCTCTCCGGTCTTTGTGTCTCAGGTGTGTGTTCGGTCTGTGAGCAGTGATGGGGGACTGGAGTCTCCTGGGGAATTTCCTAGAGGAGGTCCAGGAACACTCCACCTCGGTCGGGAAGGTCTGGCTCACCGTCCTCTTCATCTTTCGCATCCTGGTTCTGGGCACAGCAGCCGAGTCCTCCTGGGGCGATGAGCAGAGCGATTTCCTATGTGACACTCAGCAGCCCGGTTGCACCAACGTGTGCTATGACAGCGCCTTCCCCATCGCCCACATTCGCTACTGGGTGCTGCAGATCGTTTTTGTCTCCACGCCGTCCCTCATCTACATGGGCCACGCCATGCACATCGTGCGCAGGGAGGAGAAGCAGCGGAGGAAGGAGCAGGAGGAGAGGGAGGTGAGAGGGGAAGGCGGAGGAGACCTGGAGGGGGAGAAGGAGTACCTCCAGCAGAAGGAGAGTGGAAGAGTGATGGCATCTGATGGGACTGGCCGTTTTCGCCTGAAAGGAGCACTGCTGCAGACTTACATCCTGAGCATCATGATCCGTACAGTGATGGAGGTGACATTTATCGTGGTACAGTATCTGATCTATGGGGTGTTCCTCAGGGCGTTGTACCTGTGCAAGGCCTGGCCCTGCCCCAACCCCGTCAACTGCTACATGTCCCGGCCCACAGAGAAGAACGTCTTCATCATCTTCATGCTGGTGGTGGCCAGTGTGTCTCTGCTGCTCTCTGTGTTGGAGCTTTACCACCTTGGTTGGAAGAGCGCCAGGAAGTGTGTACGCAACAAGGCGATGCAGAGAAGCAACCACAAAGCTGTGACGGTGGCCGTGTCTGCAGCCTTGGAGCCCAACAGCCCACCCCGGCCCTCTGCCTCCTGCACCCCACCTCCTGACTTCAACCAGTGCCTGGCAGCCCCGAGCTCAGTGAACCCCATGACCTCTATGGCCTCTCATCCCTTCAACAACAGGATGGCGCTGCAGCAGAACTCAGCCAACTTGGCCACCGAGCGGCATCACAGCTGCGACAACCTGGAGGACGAGGAAGACTTCCTGAGGATGAGATACGACCAAACACCCACAGAGCTGCCCAACGGCTGCTCCCCACTGCCTCTGCTGCACTCCGGCTACATGAAGGACAAACGTCGCTTGAGCAAGACTAGCGGCACCAGCAGCAGGGCTCGCCAAGATGACTTGTCAGTATAGACCCACAACCAGAAAGAGTGGCTGACAAGAGGGAGAGGAGGGAAAGGGCTGGACCTTCAGAACCAAAGAGAAGGGACAGAAAGATCAGTTTAGGAAGACACAAAGAGGAGTCCGAGTGTTATTTCTGAGTGAAGGGGTCAGAACGGCTAATTCTCAAACTCTGGCATTGAAGCCTGACACTTGACTACAGAAGATGGACTAAATGTTCACTTTAGTAAGAGACACTGAGATCTGCTAGTGGACTATGTAGACCTGACATGTGTGAGCAGATAGTGTTTGTGAACCAATCTGTCCCTTGAGCTTGAAAAAACTGACAACCAAACTGCAAAAGAAAAATAATTTCGAAATGACAACAGGGTAACAGGTGTGATGCCTGACTATTGCACATTTTATGTTTTAGTTAAACAGTTAAAGCCAAAACCTGAGAGATAAAGAGGCTATTAAGTGAGAATGACGTGATGCTTGGTGCTTGGTGTGAGATGACTTAGGGAATCATTTCATTATAAAACAAATTATGACACACATATCAACTATTCAATTAATCATAAAATAGGTTGGGACTTTAAATATCACAACCAACTTCCATATGCAAATATAAAATAAGAGCTGCATTAAGAGAAAACATGGACTTAATATGCAATAAACTGTGAAGCTAGCCCATATATAAATTTGATGTTGTTATGCAGCGCATTTGAGGTGAATCAAGGTAAAGTGCCTTAACAAGTGTGAAAATATATCTCTTTCCACATAACATGTTTTCTATATGTATTTTTCCAAAAGCCATGGCAAAGACTGTAAATTTAAAATAAACCATCGGTTGACTTGCTTACCTGATTGCACTACACCCGCAGGTCAACAAACATAAAATGTAACTCAAGAATAATCACTTTAAAATCTGAAAAAGGTGTGAGTAAGACTCATGTCATCAGTTATAAATGTGACATGAGCCTTGGTGTGAAGAAGTGAGAACGTAGCCTGTTATCGGATTTTCCTTTTGAAAGGGGTTCAAGGGAAAAGAAAAAGAAGAGGTCCTGCTTGGATGCTGTTATGAGGAGATCCAGCCACTGGGTGGCAACATTGCACTTACGTTTTTCCGTTTCTCTCCTGGAGCCATTGTGTAAATAGTGAATTTGTCTCTATGCAATGTACTGTATGTTTCAGTTGATGTCTTTGAATGTATTTTATTTCATTTTCCGGTGTCTTGTTCTTACTATATGCAGAATAATTGTACAGGGTGTGTATGCCAGCAGTTTGTAAATGAACATCCTCTGCAACTGGGGCTTTGAAGTTTAATCCTACATATTTCCTACAGCGCACAGTCATTTAAAAAAACAGAAATCTTGTTCAGCCTACTGTACGTTCACTGCAGTTTTTGGTTCTTTCACACAGACCTTTATGAAATAAATGTCATCACTAACCCATAACAAATTAATAAATCAACTGTACAATCGAATGTTTGGTGGTGATTAATTCAAGCACTTCTTTCTGCTACATCAACATATAGAGATGTATGTATGTTACTAAAGGATATACTAAATGTAGATGTACACACACTGAATAATAACACTGAGCTCAGACAATCAGAGAGAATTTACATTTAGACCATATTGCACCATATCAAAACCTCGTGGTTAATACGGAAATGCTGTAGTCTAAAGGGTAAGTGGAAATGAAGAAGAGAAGATGTGAGGAGATGAGAAGAGTTTCCAGCATTTTTAATTCAGTATCCTATCACAATTTGCATTTTTCAATCTGCTCTCACCAGAAAGGACCTGCAGGAGACAGACTGGGGAAGATATACAGTATTTACACAAACAAAGGCTGTCTCGCCATCTCTGCCAGGAAGCTGAGTGCTGATATCCGAACTTGGTCTGTCACAAGCTGAAACTGAGTTGAAAGCTGCAGTGGATGCTGCCATTTTGTTTGTTTATTGCAGATCAGATTCACCTCTACACCTCTACCCCCATTTCATCATCACTGTATAAGATTATGCTATATAGGATATATGACTCCATTCAATAAAATCATCTGTTGTCTGCTCTCCTTATTTATTTCAAAATGTAACCAAGATGAACATTTAAGATGAAATATGCCTCTCAGATTTAAGTTTTCAGTCTCTCAAGCTCTCTTGTTTGGCACAATACTGCATAAACCTGTATGAGATATATTTTAATTAATTGACACCACAGGGTTAGCAAATTAGAAGAATCTGCATTCAAGATGGAAGGTGAGAATTATTCAGTGGTGAAAGAAGCATTCAGATCATTTACTTCATCAAGTAAACTTCAAGTTCATCAAGTAATTCAAGTACTCATTATACAGCTTCTTTCAGAGTTTTATATTATTACATATTATTGGACTATCATTGCTGGTGCATGAACATGTAAGCAGCTATATTCGTACTACTTCATATACTGATGGGTACAACAATGCATCATATTTTATAAGCACATGATGTGTTTTGGCAATTTGAATCTGAAATGTAACTGTGGCTGTCAAATTCATGTAGCGGAATAAATAATATAATATTTCCCTCTAGAATGTAGTGGAGTAAAAATATAAAGTATGAATAAAAAACAAAATGTGGGATGAAATTCAAGTGCAATATGTGTAATGCCTGAAGCAGACTTTTTTTTCATGTACACATTTCTTATTATTACTCTAATAAACTTAACAAACTCAATGCTATTTCTAAATTCTAGGAGGAATTATTCAAAGGATTTAGAAAACATGGAATGATTGAACTTACCAAATAAAATGAGTAAATTAAGTGTTAGTTGTATTTTTTCTGGTTCTTTTTCTTAAAATAATAATAATAATAATAATAATAATAATAATAATAATAATAATAATGAAAGTATTCTTGGCTTCAAACTTTATTGTATGATTTGTTTGATGAGCAAATTAATACTCTGGTTTCCTCCAGAATACTATTTTGTATTTTTTTGAAACCACAAAATAGTAGAACTAGATATTTTATTGTGTCTTCTTTATCATTCCAAAACAATTAAATTATTAATTACATTTGTTGAGGACAGGACATTTTCTCTTAATTTGTTTGGGATAACAAACTTGCACTGGAGCACTGTCACATGCGGACACACTTGTGTCCTGTAGAGGGCAGATAGCACACTTTGAGGCATCTCCTCCACCGCTAATGTTTTAAAGGAAGAAGAAAGGTCAGCCTGTAATGTGGATGTCGGGAAATGTAGTTTTACCTTCGTAGCTACCACCTTTACTTCTATTGTAGGGTAGCATCTGCTTCCCTACAGTTCCCGACATGTCCTGTAGATTGGGCTGGTGGCAAGAGTTGCTAAATGACAAGTGAATTTATCATTTACTGAACGCTGTGTTTTCTATCGAGAGTAGTAGAAGAACGTCGTCTCAGAAAGTAAGTATCTGTGATAAAAGTGACCTTCGTTGTCATGGTACAGTTAGCAAGGTTGGCTGTTGAAATGGAGGTTAAACGTCATGTTATCATGTTGTGTTGCAACTAGCTAGTTTTGAAAGAGTTAACGTTAGCACTGCGCAGAGTAGTGTTTTCTGAACGTGCTTCAGTTCGCAACGACTTTGTGTTGAAACGAGTTAAGCAATGTATGTTGGCTAACTCGGGTTATCTGTAGTTTGAATAGCCCTTATCTAGCCCTTATCTTACAGAGTATTATTGCATAACTAGGTTATATGAACTTAATATTATATCACGAATGATAAACATTGAGTGGAAACGCCGTTACGCCCCCTGAAGAGCTCGTTGCACCAGCCAGTGCTAATTTACAGCTAGACGTCTCGTTTGTTAGCCTTTATCTAACTTAACGCAACATAGGTTATATCTAACGTCAAATATGATCACCAAAGATTTGAGGGTCTTGATCTAGCATACCTTGTGTAGGTCCTAAGGTTGCCTTGCTTCAACTATTAGAGTTAGCTGCTGCTACTGCCTCATCGTCATCCACATCATTGGACTTACCAGGAAGTTATCACTTTATCACTTAAGGCAGGTTAGTACATAATGCATATTATATAGCTTAAAGTAGAGCTAAAACGTTTTGTCAACTAAACATCTAACGTTAGTCGATCAATAAAAATGTAATTGGCAACTATTTAAATTGAATCATCAATAATCGTTTCAGCCAAAATTATCTGGCTCCAGCTTCTCAGATGTTGAAGATCGGCTGCTTTTCTCAGTTTTTTATAATTGTAAACTAAATTTCTTTAGGTTTTGGACTGTTGGTCAGACAATTTTAATAACTGACTTAGTCATTTATTCCGTTTTGTGAAGCAAACATTCTTCTCAAATGTGAATATTGTGCTGTTTTCGTAGTCTCCTATGATAATGATCTTAATAGCTTTGTGTTTTGGAGTGTTGGTCAGACCAAACATACAATATGAATATGTCAAATTGCTCTTCAGGAAATTGTGATGGGTATTTTCCACTTTTTTTCTGATAATTTATAGTCCAAACAATGAATAATTTTCAGATTGACTGATGGTGAAACTAATCCTTAGTTGCTGTCTGACTCCAGAGTACAGAGGGAGCTTGAGTTGTGCAAGACTGTTGTGTAACATCAGGCGGACTGAGAGCCTTTCTTAATGCCACCAGCAAAATTATTATTTCTGTTAACGTTACTGTCATTATGATAACAGTTCTTCCTACTAATATTAACCCTAGTGCATGTGTAGTTAATTCAGACACACTAAAACAATTTGTCTGTTTTGTTCACAACACAGCCATGAGGAATCTTTGGACCAAAGCAGGTGTTTTCAGTTCGGTGTCGATAGCTTTTGGTTCAATGCTGTGGTCGCAGAAGAAGACTGAATCAGACCAGGTTGCTTCCAGTTGCTCCTCTGCTGACACAAATTTCAGTTCTCCATACGAACTAAAATTGGTCCAAGTCCTGTTCCGACATGGTGCTCGAACGCCGCTAAAGTCAATACCTGATGTGATGGAGGTAAAATGTTTTTTTCTGCATTTCATCAACTCATTTAGTTCTTGTTTCTTTGAAAGATGTAGTGTCACATTGTATATCTGTCTATAATAACTACGAAATTCTTTGTCTGTTTTGTCTCATCAAAGGTCCAATGGGTGCCAACGCTCTTGGAGCCTCCAGCACACACCAACATCAACTATGTAGTGACAGATCTTCATGGTGGCCCCAAGCCCCCAGCTCCAGTAGAAGACAGCTATCGGAGAAACATACTGACCGTGAGTAGGTGTGTTTTGTGGTGTTGAATGCAGTTAGACAAGAAAATAGCAACTTGTGATTTTGGATTAAATATGTTTTATAGACTCTGTATATTTGGGTGTTCTCTGAAGCACCTTGTGGATGCAGAAAATACCTCACTCTCATATTCATTGAGTTATCCTCTCTCCCTCTAGTGGCCACCAGGATTCATTACAAAGCCTTACAGATGACATTAGAGCGGGTTCATTCATTCACCTCCTCTCTGTAATACTGCTGAACTGTGTGTAGAGCTTCCCAGTGAGATATTGTGTCCTGTTTGCCAGCCACGGTGTCCAAGGAAATGATAGTTTCGTATGCTGAGTTTGCTGCTTTGCTAAAGAGGTTTACTGCACTGGATTTAGCTTAGAAAACTAAATCCCATAATATGGACTCCTGCCATCACCACATACCACATTCACTCTGGGTTCCGGGTTCCTGGTTCCTGCATGCCATCGCAGGTGAGTGTCTGTTAGGCCACATCTGTGAGTAAAACTTGATCCTGTTTGTCGCACTTGGCAGGGTGGCACGTTCCCCGGTCAGCTGACCACAGTAGGAATGCAGCAGCTGTATGAGCTGGGCAAGAGGCTGAGGAGGAAATACATTGAGGAGAGTCCTTTCCTCAGCTCCACCTTTAGCCCAGCCGAGGTCTAGTAAGTGCTGCACATCATGACAGGTGGCAAGAGCACAAATACATATCTGTACTCTACGGTTTTAATACATTGGGTTTATGAGTGCAGTACAAAGGGCATCAGCCTAAATGCTTATACTATTTTCAAGTTGGTTGCCTTCCATGACCTATTTTTTCCATTTTTAGTGTGCGCTCCACTAACATTGTGAGGACCATTGAATCTGCCAAGTGCCTGGTAGCAGGGCTCTTCCAGCAAAAACAAAAAGGTAGGGTAGAAATCCATATGTGCGTGATGTTACTTATTCTATTCTGGATCTCATCTAATCTGTTTTTGTAATTGTTCTACTTGAAGAAATTGTGCCTATATTAACGACGGAGGCAGAATCTGAAATCCTGTATCCTAACTACCACGGATGCAAGCTGCTCAAAATCCTTGGCAGGTACGCTCTCCCCAAAACTGGAATCTTGAATAATGTGTTGTGCAAAATTATGAGCTGAGTTGAGATGCCTCTGACAGGTTGTCATGGTGTGTCTGTGTTTTGCGGCTGACACCATGTGTGTTCTGTGCAGCCACCGCTGGGCAGAGTCGTCCACTCTGCCAGACATCGCAGCAGACCTGCAGAGCATCCAGAGCGCGTTGGGCATTGCTGCTCACCAGCACATCGACTTCATCCTCATTAGGGACGACATGGTTGCCAGAGAGGTGACACTGCCACATCATGATCCATATGACTTTTATTAGGTCTCACCACAAGCTATCAGAATACATACCATTATTATGAAGACTTAGCCTGGCCGGAGGCGGCAACCCAGCAAGCTGCTACTTATGTAAGATGAAACTCCATAATAGAATCATCATGTCTCTAGAGATTAACAGGCTTAAATAACAGATTCAGCATGATTTGAGTTTAAACATTTACTCGTGGCCATAATTGAAGATATTTTAAAATAAGTTCCCATTGAATTCATAATTGCATATATGGCAAATCCAAAGGCATTGCAGCAGACCTGCAGTGATCAGTGGTCAGTGATAGAAATTCATTACTGGACAAGAGACTGAAAAGCTTTTTTTTTTTTTTTGCATAGTTGAGTAGAGTAATATCAGACTTTAGAGGGGCATTTGTTTGTAGATGTTCAAATAACCATCTTTTAAATGTGTGCACTTGGGCCACTTCAAGATCTGAAACAAGACAGACGGGGCGTCTTTATTGGGCTTTGTTTAATTTGTTGATTTAATAAATAAATACATTCCCTCACCAGCCAAAGCCAAATACTGAAGCCCTACCTAACATTCTCGCTGATTATGTTTGGATACACAGACGCACGGCCTGCCCTGCCCACCAGTGCTGGACACCTGGAGGAATAAAGTGGAACAGAGAGCTGTGGACATGATCTGCCACGTGTATCAGCCCAGCAAGAGGTGAGATTAAACAAAGTCAGCAGAGGAGGAGGGGCTTTTGAAAAGGGTAGACTCCAGTTTTAACAACAACCCTCTATCAGTGTCACTAAGGAGGCTTTACGTAACCGTTTAGTTTTGAGTTCAGCAGGCCACCTTTTGTTTTTGGCAGGGAGAACTTGCAGCTGTGTGTGGGACCCCTCCTGCACACATTGTTAGCTAACATTGAGGAGGAACTAGAGGGCACCTCATCAGAGCCAAACAGGTTGGACACCTCTGCATGGACACACCCATTTCTTGCACAAACTTGACTGTGTTTGGTCTTTAAATGGTCTACTGTTGTCTCTCAATCAGGAAGCTGTTTTTGTACTCCGCACATGACACCACTTTGATTCCCTGTCTGATGGCTCTGGGGATTTTTGACATGAGATGGCCACCATATGGCGCCGATATCACTCTGGAGCTGCACCAAGACCGGCAGACCAGCAAGGCCTTCGTTAAAGTGTCATACATAGGCCAGGTAGGGGGTGTGAATGTGTCCATGTTTATTTGATAAGCTGTTGCATTTTTTTCCTCCCTTGTGTTTTACTCCAAGTTGCTTGTCTTTCTGTAGGACCAACTTATACCAGGTTGTAGTGGAGTCTACTGCCCCCTGGAGGAGTTCAAACAGGCCCTCTCGGCATACTCACTGAGCTCTGAACTCTACCAGTCACTTTGTAACCGCACAGAGGGCTTGACCGAACCCTGAACCCTCAACAAACCTTCACGTCTCAACACAGTGCTTCCCATGACATTACACTCTGACAGTTACCAGGCATCATGTTTTTCTTACGTCTTCACTCCATCCAGCCACCATCAGTCATTACACCTCGTTGTCGGACTACACCAGAGGAATCTTTCTTGTGCGCACGAGTCCTGTATTACAGTCTCTTTTGGAGATCTTTTAGTTTACATCAGAAATAATTCCTCATCTCCATGTAACCATGGCAGTAAAGTGTTCCATATAGATCAATTAATTTAATGGTTATGGCATATTGACAAGTATGTGTGCAGAACAATTTTACTATAGTGTATGCCTGATATCAGATGCTTAGTGCATAGGTGTCGGTTTGCATGCACTTAATCCATTTGGCTTAATGATGAAGACTGGAGTTATTCCATGTTTTTCTTTTTCTAAACAAGTCCCAAAAGACTAAATCCAACAATGTCTGCCCCATCTCTCAGTACCTTCATAAATCTTTAAAAACAGATGACAAATACATAGTTTCATTTTTTTTTAAAGTCGAAGTAATTTCCTAAAACTGCTGGACACTAGTTTTAGCAAATGGTGCTTGAACAGGAGTAAATTGTGCATTTGTTGGACTATTTTCCGCTGCGGATTGATACAAATTAGGAATGTGTGATTGACTCAAAATAAACTACAGTGCCCATGTTCATTGCAATGAGGGAACATGTCACCCAGTGAAAGGGTGTGGCTCCTGTATGTGTTTTTAATAGTTTTTAAACAACAATGGAGGTATATGGCACAGAGGATAAATTCATTGTTGGTTTTGTTATTTTGGGGATTTGTTGAAAATAATACTATGAGCCTTTTCTTTAAGTTCAAACCATTGCTGCTATTTAATCTTACATTAAAATATGGACATCTTAAAAGTTGACCGATGTGGCATCATCAATGCCTATATCTGATTGTTGATGCAATTATTCTGCCAATTTGGTTGTGTTCACAATCAAATCTGTATTCAATCATTTCATTCCTCAGGGGAATACTAAGCATTTCATGTACTGTATTAACAAAGGGGTGCAGAAAGTGGATTGTGCTTTAGAGTGTGTGTGTGTGTGTGTGTGTTGTTTGAATGTCTTCATAACCATGTAGAACCTGCAGAAAGGGAATAATTCTGCTAAAGTATGTTTTAAGAGTGAAACATTAGGTTGCCTTGTGGGGATTTATTACTATCAGACCACACTATAATGTATGCATGAATACATGCTCATTATATAGACCTGAGTGTTACTGTGTTACAATAACACATTGTACCTCATCAGCGGGACTTTCCCATGACCTGCTGCTTAAAATGTAAAGGTTTGGTTTGGAGAGGCGAGGCATAAATAAAGATTTTGATCAATGTGAAGTCTCTTTTTTTGCCTCATGTCACATTAAGGGGCTCTACTATTCCTACCAGCTAAGCAAAACTTCAAAACACAAGTTAGACAAGCACAACTCATTTAGTAGAGTTCAAATGCATCAACATGCTTGAATCTATTTTGGAAGTGTGGTGTCCTCTGAAAATAGCTCTCAGTAAGTACCTCCTGATAAAATGTCAACTTGGCAATGCTGCTTCTTGGTACGACTTGCTCTCCTTGTTCTAGCTGAATGTTTAAGCTGATTTGATGTGTGAATAACAAGACGCCACCTGGTCCACACAACTGACTAGATGTCAATAGACAGGAGCCACGTGGACACATACATGCGCGCGCACACACACACACACACACACTCCATAGACAACATGTATATACCAAAACAATATCTTTTATTTGTAGTCCATCACCACAGCCCTGGTAGGCTATTCTGCACCAAAGCCAATGGAGAAACACATGACAAGCTTATACAATAGAGAAAAGAGAGGAAGTCAACTGGATGGTAAGCAGTACGTGTTTACATTTCTGTGTCTCACTCTGGACACCACACCTGCCTTACTAAAGTTTTACCAGATCTACCTAGCTCTAGTTCTATAATACCTGGCATACCTGCTGTGGCATTCAGCCACTCCTGTCCCATTCTGCTGACCATTGGGGGATTATTGCTGTGGGAATGATTATTACCCAGAGTCAACAAGAGAGTCAAAACAAAACAGGAACACAACAGGAACACACATAGCACATCTGGGTATTAGCAGTATTATTCACGCTGGCGAAAGTTGAGTCCTGAAAGTTTTGGAGCACCAAGTCAAATGTCATCCACAACTTGAAATGGACTGGGGATTATCATTGTGCTGCAAAGCTGCCAGGATCCTCACACTTAATGTGTTGCTCTCAATGGTAAAAATAGAGAAAGAAGACGCTTTCTGCAGACGGTCCATGTTTGTGCTTTTTTAATAATACTATTATCTTAATGAGGTCATAGTTTGGTTTGTTATACACTGGAGTTACAAAGGAAATTAAAATAGACTAAAATTCGAATAGCCCACCAATGGTAAACAGTACAGTATTTTTAGGGGGCATTCCTCCCCCAATGAAAGTTGGGTAAGAGGAGTTGAGAGGTCACTGATAGAATGCCTATACATACAGACACATACATACATACCACACAAACATACAGTCTGTCAAGCACGCACACGCACTCTCACACGTATATACTGTACAGAAACAGTCAAAACAATGGAGCGAGAGACGAGATGGAGTTCCACTAAAGTCTTCACAAAGCACAAATTCTTATTCCTTTCTCTTGTTCCATACCACTTTCATGACAAATTTGTTTTTTTTTATTTGAAAAAAGTAGACATATACTGTAGCATCTCCACGCTGACTTGTAAGGTTGATTCCTCTTTCATGTTGAAGTCATCTTTATAGTCATAATCAAAAAACACAAGAACAGTTTTGCGAAATTGATGCACAACAATCCCATACATTCTGAAGTTCATGAGTCAAAATTAAATGTTCTTGTGGCAAAAGTACTCCAATCTGGGCCTGTCCGAGTCTCCACTGGAATAGTTCCCACAGGACATTACTAGGTGACTGGTTAGCTCCATTCTGTTCATTTCTGGGTACATCCTCTCTCTTGTATTATACTTCCTTTACTTGAGTCCATCAGAGTTTCGCTCTCCATACGCCACCTTTACTCCATCCTTGCGTACTGTCCAAGAACATTCTAGATACAAGGTTTCTGTTGGATTAGAACATTCCAGGGCCCGGACTGAACCCCATGTCCATGTCACGTGGCCTCATCTGACCCCCCATCATCATTGTCTGCTGTGGGGGGCCGCCCATGCCCTGCAGTGACATCATCATGTTAGGTGAGCCGCCAGGGCCTGGATGGGCCATTTGTCTCCCCTGCATCATCCCTCCCGGACCCCCAGGGGACATCATCCGGTGCTGGGGGCCCATCATGCCTTGGCCCATGAATCCTGGTGGCCGCATCGAGTTGTGGCCAGGGTTGCCCATTGGCATGTCTTGGGGGCCCATTCCCCCACCAGGCCCCCCTGGCATCCCCCCCATCCCCTGCATGGACATCCCCATCCTTGGTGGACCCTCGCCCATCATGCCCTGCATGGGGAAGCCAGAGGGGTGTGGCGGTTTCCCCCCAGGATTGTCTCCTCCACCTCGTGGGAAGTAAGACAGAGTCTGGCTGGGCTTCTCTGATGGGATTATCCTAGACAGGTCAAACTCAGGAATGCCAGATGCTCCCGGCCGCATCACCTCGTGAAGGTCTGCATCACTGAATCCACCTTGCATGTTGTTGAACTCTGGCCCTCCAGGATTATTGGGCTTACACATACCCCCATCACCCCCTCCGCCATGAGGCATGTTCCCCATCCGTCCTCCCATAGGCCCTCCCTCTCCCTGGAAGCCCATGGGATGGCCAGGGAAACCTTGGGGACCAGGACCATTGTGCGGGGAGAAAGGGCCTTGCTGTGAAGGGGACTGGGTGAGGGGGTACGCCTGGCCTCGGTGAGGGTAACCCATGCGTCCCTGGGGCATCATTTGAGGGTTTCCCATGCCAGGGTCTTGGGGATTTGGTGGTATCATCATGCCATGAGGCATCATGCCTGGGCCCATATTAGGAGCATTGGGAGAGGGCATCTGTGGGGGCATGCCATGGGAGAGGGGCTGGGATCCCATTGGATTCATACCCAGAGGGCTGAGGGCAGACATGGGTCCGGCATTTCCAGGTCCCATCATACGTGGATTGCCTTGGTGATTCATTGCCATACCTGTATGTGCAAGACAAAAAGAAATGATTATATATTCAGTATGAGCTCTTGTGAAGCAGATCAAAGGAAGATTAGTATAAATATGGCCCATAGTGGGTGGAATTTAAACTACATATCAAACAACAAACAAAAGATATTTCAGATGTCTTACCATTATTGTTCACTGATGGCAGGTTAGGGGAGCGAGCCGGGGGCGAGTCGTCATCAGAGCTGGCAACAGTCTTTATGGCATCATGGTAGAGTGGGGTGGAGCTGGGCATTGCAAACTTGGACATGCGTGACATCATGATGGAGAGAGGGTTCTGGGATAGAGTAGGCTCAGGGGGTATGGTGTACGGACTGCCAGACGGGACGTTGCCTGGGAGGGACATGGAGCCAGATGGAGCCCCTGATGAAGGAGGGGCTGAGGGAGGACCGTTGCCACCTAGAGGACGACATGATGACAAAGAGATGACATGACAGAGAGATGATAAAACTTACCCGTTTAGACTTTTCATTCTCTGTCAGATTGTTATCTGTGATGATATTAGCAATAGTGTGTGGTGCTCAAGGATCAGTAAGAGCTAAATTATGTGGCCACAAGAGGGAGCCACTGGACCATAACCCACCCAACCCCACCCCTCATACAGATGTGTTAACTTGAATGAGTGATGCACTTGATAGATACAGTAGCCTCGACATCTATTTTATTTTCAGTTTTGTAGACTAATTCTGATTTCAGGACAAAAAAAGGGCTCAAGTCAGACTAGTCAGTCTAAATGCCTTAAGTCAGATATTTTACATGTAATATTAACAATCACTGAGATCAGTGACTAAAAATGCAATACAAATAAAATTCAACATCAAACCATTCACAACAGAAATCCCAATAACGAAATAAAAGATGCACTGAAAATAGATGGGGATGTGCTGAAGAACACAGAAAAGGGAAGAAAGAGATTGTTATACCTTGCTCCATGCTCCCCATCATGTTTGGTGAGGTGATACTGAGGGGAGGCTTGCCACCCTGAGGTGGTACTCCAGGACTCTGCATGGGTGGTTTTGGTGAGGAAGCCCATCCTGGAGAGGGGTTAGGAAGAGAAGGTGACCTCATATGAACAGGAGAGGCACCAGCTGATCCCATCATGGAGTGGGGGGACTTCATTGGTGCTGAAGCTGGAGGAGCTTGAGGGACATTGGGGCCTGTGGGACCAGTGAGCATGCCAGCCAGCTGGGACGGTGTCTGAGGGGATTTAAGGTTTCCAGAGGGAGAGCCCATCATAGGGGACTGCACTTGCCTCAGAGGAGGGGACTTAAGTGGGTTGACACTGGGAGAGTTCCCCCCTCCTGCTTGGACATTCAGATCTGCCGGCTTGCGGCCCCTCTGACCTTGTGAAGGGCCACCAGCAGAGGGGAGGTGGTTCATACGGCCATTACCTCCTGTTGGTGTAGATCTGTGCTCTGGACCAAAGGCTTGGTCTGCATGTGGACCCCTCATTCCTCCAGGACCCCCTGGGAAGGGCCGCCCAGGCCCCATAGGAAAGTCTCCTGGCTGTGTCTGCTCAGGGAAGGGAGGACCCTGCATGGGCCTGCCTTGAGGACCCATGTTCTCCATTGGAGGTCCTCCACCTCCTCTCATTCTCATCATCTCGTCAGGACTCATATTCATGGAGGGATCTCGTAGCTTGGAAGGGTGCATATGCGGTCCAGGCCCAGGGCCAGGCCCCATGCCAAAATCAGGCCCCATTTCCCTGCCCCCCATTCCCTGGAGCCTAGAGGATGGACTCATAGGACCATCACCGGGCATTCTGGGAAATATACCCATGCCATTACCAGGTTCCATTCCACCTCTTTGGTGCCCCATCATCCTTTGCATGTCCATCATCATCCCAGGAGGGAGGCCCTTCTCTCCACCCATACCTTGGTGGAACATTGCTTCTTGGACTGACTGAGGATTTGGGAAACGCTCACCACGACCCCCTGGACCAGCAAACATTCCCCCAGGTCCTCCAGGGAAGCCTCGTGCATCTCCCATCCGGGGAGGCATGTCGTCAGGCCAGCCCATTCCAGGCCTTGGGGCTCCCTCCATTTCAGGATTCATCATACCAGAGAAGCCAGGCATCCTCTGCATATGTGGGGGCATACCCCTGGGGCCGGGGCCAGGGCCCATGCCCATGCGCTCCTGGTAGTGCTCTGGTGGACCACCTGGTCCTCCCCACATCTCTCCTTGGCCCATCTGGTAGGGAGGCGGGGGCCCTCGCATCATGCCACGTGGACCATGGGGGTGCATCATCATGTCTGGAGGAAGTGGCCGGTGTTGCATTTCTTGTTTCTTCCTCTTCTCTTCATAAAACTCCTGCTGTAGCTTCAACCAAGCCACCTGTTCTGGAGTCATCTGATCTCCATCTACACAGCCCCCTGGACCCCCCATGTGTGCACCCATTTCATCTTGTGGAAATGGGGGCATGTCCCTGGGACCATGGGGTGGGCCAAAGGGTGGACCTTGTGGACGAGGTCCTCCTGGCCCACCTGGTGGTCCAAGGTTCTGAGACTGCGCCATCATAGCCTGTAGAGGTCCCTGCTCAGGCCTACGGGGCGTAACATCAGGGCCTCCATCATGGGGTCCTCCATGGGACTGTGGGGGCCCCGTTGGTGGAGCATCACGGTCATCAGGGAAAAGCATGCGCTGAATATCTCGCAAGGTCTGCAATGAGCGCTGGCGATGCTCCAATTGTTCTTGGGACAGACCCTCTGTGTTGGCCTCCATGTTCAACAGCTCCTGGGCCAGCTGCTGTTGTTGTTGCTGCTGCTGGGGTGTCAGACCTGCTCCACCAGAGCCTCCAACCTGCCCTCCTTCACCTGCTGTTGGAGGGTTGAGGCCTGCCTCAGGTTGGTTGACAGGGGCCTGGTCAACTGGGGCGGTAGTGTTACTGGGGCTACTTCCAGGAAGATTTTTGGATTCCATGCCTGCAGAAGATGACCCTTCCTGTGGAAGAACACCAGATTGGCTCCCTTGGTTTGAAGGCTGGGGCGGGGCTGGCTCTGCCATGCCAGGTAAGGACGGCTTGGATCCAGGCTGGTGGCTCTGATCTTGGGCATGGGATGGGGGTTGCTGGGGAGGCTTGGAGTCATTTCGGAGGGCGCTTGCTGCATTGTTCTTTAACAGAGAGGGACAGAAATAGGATTAAGTTATGACACTCTCATGCAAGATGTTGGTGTATGAAAGCATATGTGTGCGATAAAAAGAGCTTGTGTGTCTTTACCAGGAGGAGGTGAGCTTTGTCCTTGCTGTTGGAGATGTTTTTCATGTGGAAGGCAATGATGTTTTCTGTATGGCCAGTTAGAACTGCATCAGCTGCCCTGAGGACAAGAAGGCAGACAGTCAGATATCAGTCATCAGACACAATAAATACTGTATGTGTGTATGTGTATGTGTGTGTGTGCGTGTGCATTTGAGAGACAGTGAGCCTGATGAATGAGTACTAGATGGGACCATGAAGGTAAAACCAAGGTCAACAGACTAAGCAAACTATTGCACACACACACACACACACACACACCTTCCACTGAGTATCCACATCTTTGATCTCTAATTCCCAACAGAGTGTTAATCTAAGCCAAGTGTACACTCCCACTGAGAAACACACATGCTTGTGTAGATACACACAATGGATTTAGGCTATAACTGGGAAAGTTGGGGGAAGGAAGAGAAGGGGTGGGAAGCAAGTATCTTAGTGCCATACACGCAAACAGCTACAACAAACATCAAAGACAACAACAACCACTGATGACAGGGGCACAGAGATATACACTTCAGGCAATTGACATTGTTAGTAATTCCATTTAATTTTGAACTTCAATTCCACAAAGGGTTTCGCTGTGGGTGTATGTTTTGCTTATGTAAAAAAAAAAAAAAAAACAGGTCTAAGTATTGAGATGATGATTTAATTAGCCTGTCTAAACGCAGTAATATTTAAAACATGTAGAGATAAGCTTTAACTGTAAATACTAATCACAACTAAACAACAGTGCAAAAACCACACATACATGTACAATATACTAAAAATTAAAGAGATTTCTGAGCCGCAACAGGTACAAATGGCAACTTTCAGCTTCCTTACTTGTTGGCCATCTCCGTGGTGAAGACATAAACGAATTTTGAGCCTGGTTTCTGGCCACTAGCAGGTTCTGTTGTGGAGCCCTGGCCTCCCAGTGTATTGTGGGAGGGTGTGGAGGAGCGACTGAGTCCAGCATTGGAGGTAGAATGTGTGACAGAGTCCTGGGGCTTTACGTCACTGGAGTTACAGTCTACAGGGAGACAACAGGAAAGACCATGGCTTTAGGACCAGCACAGGCTTATGGGCAATGTCGTTCTACGGAGGAGCTGTCATAAGTTGATCAGGAGTCGTACTGTTACACATGCTTGGATGCACATGTTAACACACTTACTGAAGAATCCTTTGTCATCTTCGTCACTTTCTCCCCCAGAGCACCAGTCAGCTCCACTGTACGGCTGCCTCCTCTCTGCCACACACATCCTCTTCACCCTGCTGCTGTCTGTACAGACGCATACAAACACACACAACCATCATTGGGCTTGGGTTTATCAGCATGAGTGACAATAAGAGACTGCAAAGTATATTTTTTAAGATGTCCAACTGTTGCCCTCTCTGGGCAGATTGTGTTGTATACCCAAGAGAAAATAAATAACTATATGTACAGCACTTTTCTAAATAAAGTTATGCAGTGGTACAGGATAACACAGCAAACCAACCATGGGCTTTAAGCAGGGAGAATTAGTGCCATCTCCTCCATTAATCAGTGCTGAATAAATTTGATAAACTGCCTCTACAGGAAATGACATGTGTAGTACTTCCAGATGCACAGGAACAATCACAACACAAGTACTACAGACATGACATTGTTTAAGCACTGTAGGTATTCTATCTAAACTGAGCATTTCATTACAAACAGATATAACTTTGGTAACAAAGTATGAAAGCACAGCTTCTAATTACTCTCCTAAAAACATCATCAAGGAACCCATGCACCTTGCCCACCTACCTTAGTTTAACTATTTTATCATTCTGGTGAGAATAAAGACAACGTGAATGATTTAAATTCAAACTTCAAGACTGACTGTAGCACTTCACAAGGAATATTTGACAATTTCTGACCCCAGCTACTTGCTGGACATTAGGTGGTCTGATAATAATGAGTACTGGCTGCAGTGGTTCCTACCTTTTTCCTCACTAGTGGGTGTGCCGCTCTCTGGCTGTTCAAACGACTCTACTGAGGTGCTTCTCTCCCTTTTGACTTTAACCTTGGAGCTTGGGCCAGAGGTCAGGCCCTGGCCATTCTTCAGCCCCATGCCCCCTGCCACATTCGGAGCCCCTTTGGCACCCAGGGTCTTGGGGTCGCAGGGTGAGGGCTGCGATTGGCTGCCGGTGCTCCCCGGTTTACCCTGATTGGGCATTTTAGAGTCCATCTGGGTGGCAGTGGAGGGGGACATGACGGGAGGTGAGCGTACCATGGCCTCCGTCTTAGGTTTAGGGCTGACAGAGGAAAGAGAAAAAGATCACAGGCATAATTAATACATTTACACTGTGCATTAGGGGGAGAGCAAAAGACATTTTCTATTTTATCAAAACAGTGCAAAACAACTGATATGTTACAAATTTTAATATAATTTATTTATATATATTTGAGTGAGCCTCCGATGCAACAGGACATTCTGCGGACCAAAATGTTATGTTTTGTCTTCCTATATTTAGTGACCTTGTTTTTACTTATCAAGTACACACAACAGGGAGGAAATGGGGCATATCAAGCAAAAGGCCTTGGGCTTGAAGTTATGTTACCCAGTAATCATGCTCCAAAATTGGGCACAAATCAGATGAGGGGTACACACTCCGGCAGGTGGCTATCCATGACATCCCCACTATAATATGTACCCACTGTGGTACCCGGGAGAAGTGGTAGAGAGGTGACAGAAAGGAAAATGTGAGTTATTTTTGCCCTCTTTTTTCCTTTGCAACTGTTAAACACAATGTCATTATGGCATCCAGCAGTTGGCATGGATGTCTGTGGACATAACATTAGGTTACTGGTATTGGGAATTCCATGCACACAGTTAAACCTGAAGGAACAGACTGTAGAGACACAGGCCATCTACAAATGACTGCTGCTTACTAGTTATGAGAGCAGTTCAGTTCAGGCAAGCAGGACACATCCAACTGGCAGAGAATTCCCTTACCACACCCTAATCTCTTTCTCTGTGTGTGTCTCTCTCTCTCTCTTTCCCTCATATGCACACACGCACACACGCACACACACACACACACACACACACACACACACTTGTACAAGTAGCATGAAACAAATGCCAACATGTCCAAAAAGCACAGCCACAGCCTAGCACACTTTATGTACGTACACACAGACACACAGCTAGCAGAAAAAGAAGGAAAAGCCAGAGTTTTGGCAGTTCAGACAGCCGTTTCCAGAGGCTCCAGAACCATGAGTCAGCAGGGAAAACTTCCAAGCTCAGTGCACTCCCTGACCCTAGAACGGCTCTGGATCACACATCAAGACCTTTCAGGTAAAAGAATGGAGCGGAGAAGCTGATCTGCATTACACCTGACCTACACTTGCTCTTTAAACAGCGCAGGTAAGGCAAAAGCGACATGCTCAGGTTTGTGTCCACTTAATCATAATGCAAAGACTCAATTTCACTACTGATCACGACACATACCATGTACACACATTTGGTTAACGACTTGCCATGGCTGCGCGATAGCTAGTTAACACTGATACCTTAAAACAAGAAGGTCCCAGCCTTGGCTCTTTGAGTGTGGAGTTTGCACGTTCTCTTCAAATTTGCATGGGTTTCCTGCAGATCATCGGATTTTGCCCCATATTAAAAAACATGCATGTAAAGTAATATAAGGCCTTCTGCCACTGACCAAGCCAAGCCTTAGAAATGGTTGCTCACTGTACTTAAATAGTTGTGATGGGTCACATTTCCCCACAGGGATTAATAAAGTATGACAAAAAAATGCTGTTTAAGGGCTGTGGCTGAAGTTTTCTGTAGACTTGCTCCTGATCAGCTTTTTCAAAATCCAAAAACTCAGCACATTATGCACCTTGCAACTGGTAAGATATGAGAGTTTCACAACATACCAAACGCTGGGATAAGGGATGCAGTAATCACTCTGCAACCAATCATATTAGCCAAAAGACTGCTTAAATTGGCACATGCACATGACTAAATTGCACAAAATCTTATTTGTACAGAAAATGCTTCCATACATTTCTCTCATAGCCTCAGTGTTTTTGCTTTTACAGAGACCTTGTTTTTTTTTTTTTAACAGAGGGTTGAGTGTTTGTATCTGTTTTCTCTCCCCAACTGTTAATAAACACTGACAGCTAATGTTTATTCATTTTTGATACTGTGTGATGATTTTTTTAATTACTTGAAACAGGTTTATAGACTGGACAGAAGCCTGTGCTTCCCCAGTAAAACCTGTTTATACGTTATTGATGTGGGAAGACACGACTAAGTACTTCAGTCATCAGCTGTTAGTAGTACATAACAACAATGCCTAGGATAAAAACTTGATTTAGTGTCACTTACTGACGACGACAACAATGTTGTGCAGCCATAAAAACAATCATTTTAACATGGAGCAGTTGGAATTGCACATCTGCTTGCTGTGCAGTTGTGCTGCTGTTCATTGAAAGTCCGGATTAAATGCATCATTTTAATCAACCTTCAGATCAGTGTTTGGCTGATTAGGCTGTTAAAACAATCATCAGGATCTCACAAGCTTGCTTATTATTACCATCAGAACACTGCATACCTGTATCACAGCACTAGACCTACGGGTTCTCAGCGTGAGTCCACTCACCTCTGTGTGTTGGTGGACGGGGAGTTCTTTAGCCTATTGGAGTGCATTGATGGGGCTCCCAGGACTACAGAACAGGGTGGAGTGATGAGCTGGTGAGGACTGCCTGTGTGTGAGAGCGGTGCTTTTGCGCGCACGTTCCTGGAGCTAGGAACAGGATTCCCGATGTTCGAGAGGTTTCCCCGACCGTCCTTGGCCTCCTCCCGGTCTTTCTTCCCTCGCTCCTTCTTGTTGAAATGTGTCGCTGCTGTACCTGCCGCCGCTGGCCTCTCCTCTTGGACCTCCAACATTCTCTCTATGTCCTTGTCTGTGTGGGTGTGTGTGTGTGCGCGTGTGTGTGTGTGTATGTGTGTGTGTGTGTGTGTGTGTGTGAGAGAAAGTGTGTAAAAACAATAACAATAGTCCAGGAGTCTTTTCTTGTTCGGTGTGTATTTATGAAACTCCCCCAAGGGGGCTTTCAACGGCCCTTGGGCACACTGTTGAGAGAGAAGAGAGGAGAGGAAAAAGGACAGTTAGCAAAACTGGAAAAGAGGGCCACAGTCTGAGCAAACTTAAAGTGACACTCCACCCAAAATCTTTTTAGTATCAATCTACTAGTGTAGGCTTAAAAGGTGGTTGTTAAACTCTTTCACAGTGGCTTTCATCAGTTTTAATTCATGTCAGAATGGATTCCTTGCCATACTGCCAACTTACAACAGCCACCTTTCAACCCTTCATTGAGTCTTTATATGGAGTTACAGCAATACATTGGCCGAAAGAGCTTATTACAGATACGTCACATTAGTGTATATGTTGACCGATAAGTAAATAACAAGAAATTACAGCTGAGAAATGCCAAAGATATGTCTGGCTTTAACTAGAAACACAGTCCCCATTACATAGTTTGTCCACCAGAGAGCACTGACAAGTTAAATTTTTCAAATGTATGTTTCAACTGTCTGGCTCAGTACAAATTTCTTCAAAAAATGAAATTGATGCTATCCTTTTCAAAAATATTTGTTTATGTTAGGCATTCATGACTATCTGTCGATATCATTATCATATTATCAGATTTTTAACCTCTCAAATATCAATATTGGTATTGGCCTAAAAAATCTGTCAGGTTAGTCTTTGATATTATAAAGATTTTGGGTGGGGTATCACATTAAGTATATAAATACCATCACTACATTGTAACTGTAGCAAACAGTGTAGTGGTGAAGTGGGAGAGGTAGTATTGTGGTCCAAACCAACCACTGTGTGTGTGTTTCTGTTTGTGTGAGCACGAGAATTGCATGAGAATCCCATTCGAGAGAGAGCGGCCCAGTCAGACAGATTACATTGTCATCCTCAAAATATTTAGGAGCTCTTCCAAAACACTCAACATTGTAACTGGCTCCAGAGTTCCCCTGGGGAGAAGGAGGTGGAGTGTATGGGGGGTTTGAGGGGGGGGTGTCACTGGGAACCAGACAAATACACTGACTCCTGCTACAGCAGCAACACTCGTCTCTTGCTGGTCTACAGGAGAAGTGATTTACAACTATCAGGGCCACAGATCACTACTGCACACGAGCAGAGGCTGGCTTCTCCACAGGGACAGAGAGGGGGAAGCACAGAGGAGCCCTGTGTATCCAAACTACATTGATTAGACTAACCTTTCAATATAAAAAATACACTTTGTGACACAGGAGTGGTGGCTCTTCAGAGAAGTGGTGGGCTGATTATTGATTGCTGAACTAGTGATTTGACTCCATATTTATAACAGAACAGCTTGAAGGACCTCTATTCTAAGTGAAATGACATGCTTCTATTTTGTAACACAACATGCCTTGATACAGCATGCTTTGGAAACAAGGACCGCAACACACAATTATATATGAGTAATTCTACAGCAGTGAGATGCAGTTTGATTTTTGCTGTTGACTGTTATTTGCTCATCAAAGTGAAGCACTGGCTTGCGTAAATAAGAGTGGAAAAGACCTGCTAGACAGCCGCTCTGAACCAAAACACTGTCAATAATAACATTCAGGATTTTATGCTTTTGCCAAAAACAGGGAAGCAAAAATGGACAGTGTGGACAAAACTCCTAACTCTTCAAAAATCATAATCATACATTACCTTCATTCGTCAGATGCTTTTGTCCAAAGCGACTTACAATAAATGCTTTCAGGTGCCTTCCTCCCTCCAAAACAACTGAGAGCGTGTTCAGTGCTGCAGTACAAGAGTTTTCTTGTTTTTTAAATGAGACATCAGTAAGTGTGGGTGCTAAGTGTACATAAAGCCCAGGGTATGCTTCAAACTAACTAGTTCATACAACATGTTGTCCGACCACGTCTGAGGACAAAGATGTTGACAGCTATTCCGAACGGCTACATTAAAAGGCGGGGCAAAAAGCCGTCAGAGAGGGGTAATGTGATGATCGTTCAAATATGACGATAACGACGCACACTTTTAGACATATTTTCCTCAAAGGCATTCAAGGTGTTTCACTTGTTTGTTGCACTTTGTTTGAAGGATAGTGACTGCTTTGGCATGTGGTCTCTAGGTGTGGTTTAAAAAGGTGAGTTTCTGGCCTGCTGTGGTTGAATGTGGATGGGCAGTGACTCTGCTGTCCTGAGTCAAGTGGAGAGATTATTCATCCACTGTGGACAGAGACAAGCCTTGGTCAGGTTGATCTACCACAGGGGCCCCGAAAGATGTGGTGCCCAATTGCCGTTTGGAAAATGTATTCAGTTTGCTAAAAGAGATCTCATTTTACTATATAAAAAAACGGCCTCCTACCTCATTCAGTCCTAACTAGCATGTATACCCTCAAGGGGTGTTATCTACACCTAAACCCCAATCATACACAAATGCGTGTAATGTGAGTACGAGCACGCACACAGACACAAACAGCAGGACCTGTCAATCACCTGTTCCCTCCAATCGAACACTAACGAGACACTAATTGGGGAGCTTGCTGACATGACTGTCATAAGGAATACACTGACACACATACACACACATCAGGCGTGCACACTGCAGCCGACTGCACGCACACACAACAAAGCAACGTAGAGGTAATCACGGAGATTTCTCTTCCTCTATCTCCAGTGTAGACGCTGAACTGTCTATCACAGCACACGAGGAGCTGCAGTGCATGCAAGTTAATGGGAAAACGGTATAATGAGGCTCTAAAAATGAGCTTTTTGCCTCTGATATAAATATGAGGTTCCACATGAAAAGAGGGCAGAAAATAGTTCAATTCAATTAGATTTGGGTTTCAAATGCGGGTGGCACTAAAAGGGAGCATTTCATTTCATGCTTATGTAACAGCATTCATACGCTGGCTGAGCGCAGTGTAGAGAGTAGACCCTTCCCTGCTACGTCACCCAAATTCCTCTGAAGGGGAGATGGGAGGCTTTATACCACTGGAGTATCCACTCGTATGGGTGGGTTTCAAGGTGGGATCAATAAGATGAGAGGAACCCTTGACCTTGCTGCCAACCTAGTCCCTGGCTTAAATTTTTCAGCATGTTGCTAAGATATTATTTTAAAAAATAGGGGGGAAAAAAACACAGAAGTGCAAACACACCAACTGTCTTCCCTCATCTCAGCCCTGCTGTTGGCTGTAAAAGGGCCTGCTGATGTTTCAGCCTTATTTATGCAAATCCCATTTTGCAGTTCAGTCACAATGGAGTATTGCTCTCTCTCTCCCTCACGCGCGCGCGCTCGCGCTCTAGCTCCCCTACACGCCCTCCGTCTGCTCGGCCTCCATCTCAAGAATTTCTTCAGTATTTGTTTAGGGCAATATCAGAAACATTATTTCCACCTCTTCTCACAGTTTTCTGCAAGCATATACAAAAACGCACAGCCATCAGCAAGGAACCGTGCAGTCTGAAGAAGGAGCAGCCAGCTCTCTCAAACAGAAAAGCTTATAGATAGGCATCTAGTCTCAAATTGTGCCTCAAATTCCTTTCTGAAAACACATTTTAAGTCAAACTATTTAAAAAACAATTGCTTTCAAAAGAATGGAATAAATACAAATCTTAAAGAGGGCCACGTAACTTTTGTTGAAAAGCAGCCACAGGTGGTAATTATGGGATAATGGCACATTTAAATTTCATACTTTTCCAAAAATCCTCCTGAGTCAATACTTTAATGCCGTCATCACTGCCTTGAGAGCAAGCGTTTATAAATTAAACTTTTCCCTTGTATGAAAATGAATGTATCTTTATTCTTAAGATGCAGAGGCTAGCTTTAACTTAATTACCATTAAACCTTAACCAATACTGAAATGCGTTTTGTAACAATTTCATCAGTTAATTTTTACTAAAAATATATCACTAAAAAGGCTAATATGATTATATCAATTCGGTATTTATTCTGCAGTCTTAAATCAAGTAAAAAGCTCAGTATTTCCTTTTACAAAACCAGTTTCCTTACTACAGCTAGTTCCTACACATACCTGCTGTCTGCTAGAGTAGCACTAGCTAACTGCAGATAGAATAGCATTAACTCTACTTAAAGAAGGTACAAAAAAACAAGACTTCTGCTGCCCTCCAAGCAAAGATCTGTTGGACATCCCACAGTACCCTGGCTGAGGAAACACCTGCACGCTCACCTGTTGAGGTGGCTTCCTGTAAGCACGATCCCAACATGCCACACCCTGCAGAAAGCACTCGTGACTCACGCTTGGCACATACAGAATGTTAGGAATGCTGAGTGTCACTAAAGATCGAGCCGGGATGCCACAGATGCAGCATTTGACATAATGTATCTTCCGTGACAGGAACAAGGGCGCTCACACATGAACAGCACACAAGTATGACTAAGCTCCTGCTTCTACTGAAACCAAGCCGCACAAATATTTACAATGAACTTTGTAATGGAACTTTTTCGCATTCTCCAAACTCTTAACTGCTCCCGTAGTACAACAGCTACATATCTCCATCCTTCTCCACCCAGGTTTTCTCTTCCGCTCACCTGAGTGTGTTTAGTCTTTCCACCTCACTCAGTCTTGTTACCCCCAATATCAGCTGTCTCTCCGCTGGTCGGTCTGTCCTGCATTTTTACAACAACTCTCACCCCCCCATCCTCGGTTTATCCTTTCCTCTGGTCGGCAGACGATGCCCCTTCATCCCCAGGGAGGCGACATGTGTGTAGTGTCACATTCTGTCATATCATATCGTGGTGACAGAAGCCTCGCCGTGTCCGTCACAATGATGGAAGTGGCAATGAAAACAGGAGGATGAGAAAGGAGTGTGATACAGATATACCCGTAGGAGAAGGGGGGTTATTACACAAGTCGCTCTCTTCGCAGAGAGTGCGGGTGGGCGTCTGTGTCTCAGACACACACACACACACACACACACACACAGCTGACTCACTAGTGACACATCTGCTGGCATAGCCTGGGCACAGTGCCATGTGTGGCGGCCAGCTCCAGCAGCAGGACTGGCACTCAGCACTCCGGCCTGCTGTGATCTCCGTCTCACACACTTCACCCGGCACTTCCATCTCTGCCGATCTGCCCTCTGTCTCTGCATCTCTGGCTAAGTGGGTGTGTCTTGCTTACACACAGGCACTCACCTTTCTACTCAATATGAGACAAAGAGACTGGGTAACTGGCAACAACGTGCTATTATTTCTCTGACACAACAAGCATGGGTGCAAATTAGGGGTGTGCCAGTATCAAATGCCTATGGTACGATTATTGTAGTCACAAATGTAAAGGTAAAAAGGTAAGGTAAAGTATAAGCACCACGTATACCTTACCTTGGATTTTATTAGACGTAAAACCGAACAGTAAAGAGTATATTACAATTTATGGACTCTGCAAAAGCATTAACATAAAATATACTTAAAAAGAGCAGTTATACAAGAAGGTTGGTTGTAAAAAGTTTAAGACAATTGACTTGAAATTACTTTAAATGAAGTGTTACTCGTCTCTTCAATTTTATACATCCATTCATGTTCAAACACGTTCTAATTTCTTTTGGGTGTTAATAGTTAAAATCATTCTAAAAAGGAATAATATACACTACCATTAGAAACATGCAACAACCTCTTAATCTCGCTCCACTCCGCTAGTAGGGGATGTGCGAGCAATGAAAACCAAAATGAAAAATGATGAGCAGAGCTAAAGCTGACCTCTGTGGACAAACACCTAGACAATGTGCGCAATCTTGAGACAGCAAGATTTCTCAGGCACATAAAATCATACTCTCTTTTGCTAAACATTACAACTTTGCACCCACAAACTGGTCACACTTCAAAAGGTTGACCAGGAAATGTTAGCACAGCAAGCCACAGCCACGGTAGCTACAGCTAGATAGACATGGAGTCTTCTTCACTGTCCTACTGTGAAGCAGCAGGCGTTTCTGCTTCTAATTCACCAGTAGAAAGCAGAGGTCCCTGGACCCAAGTTGTGCCAGGTTTGGATTATGCTCTTGGGTCTATGAATCAATATTTCTAATGCAGGAATGGATCCATAGCAAATTTACGATTGTTACGATTATGTGGTGTGTCAAGACTGCAGAAGAAAATATTTTTTGAGGTGAAAGAAAACTGTGAAGCACTGTGAAAACAAAATAAAGTTTTAGGCTGCTTGTTGATTGGAGGCGCATCATGCTGCACCACCAATTAACTGTCTGTGGTCTTTTTTGGTCAGTTGGGGTCAATCGCATTTTGGATCCGGTCCTAATTATCCTCAGGTCTGGTTCAGGACTGGGTCTGAATCTTTTTGGATCCCTTTCGGATAGGGTCCCTTTTTTTAAATATGAATTTATGCACATTGCGTAAAGGTAAGTTTTCCACAGGATCAAAACTTTGAACACATGAAGACCTCTAATAGGAGGGCACTTCCTTGTGACTGAGCAAAATAAAGCCACTAATTAAGGCAGGAGCAATGTGCTGTGTTAAAACTTGTGTTTTTCCCTACAGTAGGTTTCTCTCATTTGTGGCTCAAATGAAAAGTCAAACAGAAACTCCATTTGCTTAAGAGAAACTCTGCTGCCCTCTGTGCAGACCCCTTCTTTCCTCCCTTCCCTTGACCATGCTCTCTGGTCCGTGACTCCCTCCCTCCATCCTGACGGTCGCTCCCACACTCTGGCCACATTCCTCCCTTGCTCATGCTGGGAGGACGTCTCCCTGTGGCTAAAAGCATTGTGGGAAATCCCAACGGCCAGGCCCTTCAGAGGTCGTGCAGACCACTGAAGTAAAGTGTAAAGGACGCCTGTGTTCCTCGCTTGCTGGTCAAAAGGCTCTTCTTAAAAACCAATTTATTACACACATGCCACAAGTAAGAAACTAACACATGACTGTCATTAATGTCTCGATACTGAACCTCACAACAAACGGAACAAAAACATAAAATACCCACATTTGAAACACAACAGAAACATCAAATACCCACATTTGAAGCAGCAGTCAATACAACCCACGGTGTGCAAAACCTCAATTTATAGCACTAAGAACATTAGGCAGGAAAGGAATGAAATTTTAAGATGTGCTGCCCAAAATATTTTTCCATAGATTATTTTTGTACATTACAAATCACTACGCGACGGAAACAAAGTCAACCTGTCAGACCGTGTGACACAGTTCAGGCATCTCTACTGACCTGGAATGACAACAAACAAGCAAAAACACATTTTACTCAAAAGCAGAACACACACACACACACAAACACACTGAGTACACAATACACGTGCCGTCTCCTCTCCGCTATCATACAACAAAATTAGCACTCTGGAGGGAATATGAGCCAGATTGTGTCCCTGAATTACCCCAGTTTGCACTTGTGTGTCATTCCCATGGAATTTTAAACACACTGGTTAAGACCTGCCCAATTAAATATACAGGCACAGAGCAATATACATGCACATACTCATACCATTGCACATAGAAATACCCACATGCGGCAATACTTGGCTGTCCTAATAATGTCTGAGATGCACTAAAGGTTGCGCTACAATTTTATGGCATCTTCCTGAGCCTCCTCAAGGTTACTCTGAAACTATGAATGCTCTGCTACAAGACATATCTACCCTGCTATTATTATCTACATGGTAATAAGTTGAAAGCATACAGTATAATGCCCATGTAATCCAGGTAAAGTGGCTTGAAACACAAACTGCCAATTAATCCTGATGCCAATTAATCCTGATAAGAGACACAATGAACTTCCTCCCCTACTCTTAACACCTTATCTTTTCAGGAAAGAGGAGGTGATAATGTTGTTACACACTCTCTACAGGTATGGCTGTAGTAGCTGCTCTAAAAATGTTCAATGGAGGCTTGAATAAGAGGGGAGGGGGGACGATTTCAGTTACTAATAACTACTTTTATGTGACATTTTGCTATCATGACTCTAGAATCCAAATGTTGGCACTGTATGTTTGAGGCATATAATTGTTTTTCATTACGTTCAAGGTGGGTAAAAACTGGTAAATTGAGAGGCACACAAAACACATTCACTTCCATGTTTATGTGCATAAGCAGACGGTTCAGATTACTAGACAGTGAGCAAAAACAAACATGGAGGATGAAGATGAGATTTGAGCAGTTCAAATCCAAGGTGTGGCACTATATTGGATGTCACGGTTTTAAGAAATGGCATAAACCTTGATAAGACTACAGTTGTTTGAAAACAAAATAAACAATGGCAGTAAAACAACCAACATGCAGGCGCATCCAGCTGACCACCATCAGGAACTAAACACTGTAGTAGCAGAAAGGAGGGAACCTGTTGATTTGCCTGCTTAACAGAGTCCAGACACATCCCAGTAAGTTCTGCTATGACACAACTCTGACAACAAACCGCCTCTCTAAAATCAGCAACCAGAACCACACAAAAATTCCCATCAAACCACAACATTACAGAATTGTAGGAATCGCAATAGCCTAGATGTTAGCATGTTAGCATTAGTACCTTAGGGATTAATATCGTATTTTATTGGGAGGTTGATTGCTGATTGTCACCCGTAGTGATGGACTGATACACTACACTACACTACATGTAATTTGTACCTTGTTCATGTCATAATGATCAGACTGAGTGGGATAAATGTTCACATACGCTTCATACATTTTTGTAGTTCTCTTAGCGAAAAGACAAAACTACAGAGGTGACAATAAACTGGTGGCAAAATGGCTACAAAGTCCCAATCGCTGACAGTTACATCTAAATAAAATCCAATATTAAGCAATTAACCAATACACCGTCTGTAGTTACATTTGTTAACCAACCACTACAAATATGTAACACAATAAAAGTTGCCAATTTAGGCTAATGTGTGATACGACTAGCTATCTTGGAATAAAGCATTAAGTTTCTTCCCATCTTCTATGACACTAATAGCCCAAAGTTCTGTCAAAGTTTCAAGCTGAACCTGCCTTAAATTGCCCACCATATTAGTTTTGAACGAATTGTTACTATGTTCACATTTCCAAATTCCACCAAGGATCTTGGATCTCCTTGAAAACAGAAAAGTCTATATTAAACAGCGTGGTTAATGCAAACAATATTCAGCTCTGCGAAGAGTCGCAGACATTCGCAACGAATGTGAAAGATTACCAAAGATTTTCTGCAAAGCACTGGTACATACAGCATCACTTCTCCTGAGCTCAACCAAAGAACATCAAGGATTTAACATACCAGAAGCCTCATCTCATTTACACTGACAGTGTAGTCAAAGAACACTTGATAATGAAAATTTGACACAGTGTTTAACACTGGCTCAAAAAAAAAAGATTTCAAATTAAAACAAAGATCTTTGAATTGTGTCACATGCACAAGGTTTTATGGTAAATTGACAAATGGGAGAATATAAGGAATCTCATCTTCTCCCTTTTGGAGAACCGCATGGACAACAATAGATAAATAAAAATATAAAATAAAATAAAAAAATCCAGCGCTTGCTGTGAATACCAGATTCCGCTGGTTAGCATTGTGTCATGGTGCTACATTAAACTCGGCTAACTAGTTCACTCAGCCTGGCTGGCAGCTTTTAGCATGGGTAGTTGAGGTGACTGCAGGTCACCATGGCCCCCAGGTTCCATCTGAGAGCAGCTCTGTTTGAGAGGACCCCTCCCCTCCGGGCAGGAGGAGCAGCCCCGTCTGTGCAATAACTGTCAATCACAGCAGAGAAACATGAAAGCAGAATTATAGGTACATTCGGACTCAGACAGACGCATCCCTGAGGATCCTGTATGGGCAACAATCCCACCACACATCCACACGTATGAGACTGAGACCTCCTACATTAAAAGAAAGATATGAAATGCAGCTATTAGAAAAACACATTCATATTTATAGCTGTAACTGTTTGGAAAGGCACACTAAGCTGTAAAGACTTACTACTAGAAGCGTGTCCTTACAGTCCTAAAAGATTTGTTTTAAAATGACGTCCTGCAGCCTTGTGTAGCCGATTTTCTTTATTATAGTAATTTATCTTTACTACGTTTCTAACTGATGGCCGCTCTATATTGGTCAGCGTAAAATTTGAACAAATGAATAAATAAAGATAACAACCGATGCACTTACACTTGCTGAAAAAGCTGCGTGGCATGAATGACTATAAATTGAGTAATATATACTTCTGTCATTTGATCTATTTAAATAATTTAACACAGTTTTGAATAACTGGGGTTAGTGCTCTTAAAACAACAGGGCCTTATTTATTGAACAATGTATTGATTTTTTTTGTGTTATTTTAATACAACAATAATCCATCCATCCATTATCTATCCCTGCGTATGCTTTCTAAATTGTAATCAAATTTTTACTGTACTGTCTGTATTGTCCATTTGTCTCCCATTTTATCCTGTTTTACATTATCTTGTTATTGGAGCTTGGCCTTTCACAAGTGCTATACAATTATTCATTTTAGGGGTACAAATTTCATTTTCTCTCTCTAAATACCAATTCTGATACCATCAACTTCAAAGCTCATATTATGTCCTCAAACGGTAACCGTATTCTACAAACTGAGGAATGAAAAGTGTCTTCTGTCAAGCCATAGTTTCTTGGAACTAGGAAACAAATGCACATTTTGCAAAAAAAAAAAGGGGACAAAATACCCTCTATAAAGAAAATCTGTGAATTCTCTCTTTGTGTATTATACTCACAGATTTTCATGTTGCGTGGGGAACATAAAAGTAGACTGTACATAATTATACATGACGATTTTATGCACACTAGTTTAGTAATGTTGAAGTTTTTCAATTTCCTTTACATTACAGCAATGATTTAACATCACTCTAAACTTCCAAACGAGTTAAATGTAAACTTGCAGACCTACGATGTTTAAAAAGTGAATCATATTTTTCCTGCTCTCTGGCAAACACTACATCATTACTGTACTATAGAGGCCTGACTATTGTAGGAGTCATTCGGCAGATGGACTAAATACCTTAATTAATAGTGAATGAAGGTCTTAGTCAGAACACCAGGTAAATGGGAGACTAATGCTTCTTTTGCTAAATCTAAATACTTCTTAGTTTATGAGCAAACCAGTACAAAAAGAGAGATCAGAATGAGGCAACAGAGTGAAAATAAAGATTTCAAGCAATAGAAAGAACAGACACACTTGGGTCTAATCTACTGTATGAATGGGGAGGGGAGCCCCCTGCCACCCACTACACAGGCGATGAGACAAACCACCCCTCCAACACATCCCTCCATGTCTCACAAGCCTTGCGAGTTTTAATTAGAAAACCCATGAAGCAAACAAATGCACGGAAACATGAGAGGCCAATACACAAGAGGAGAAAATAAATCCTTTGCCACTTTACATCAATATCCATTTCCCTGCGTCCTTCACCTCGCTGTGGTTTTTGGTTGACACGCTTCGGATTAGATAGCAGATAAATAAACAGTGTGGACGGCGTTCTCAGGAAGAGCACCCTGACTGTGTTGTGTCCTCAGCATGTGCAGATCAGAGAATAAGACCAAACATCGCACTGATAGGCCAAAGCAGTGCAGCTGACGTCCCTTTCCTCAGGCCGCTTCCCTGAGCATCAAGAGCGGTTGTACAGGGGTAATCGCTCTACAATTCAAGGCCTCTCTCATCAGAATACAGCTACCAATGTGGGCACCTCCATAGATAAATGTCAAAGAGATAGTGACCGATGTTAGGAAGAGCCTGTGCCTGGCTTGTTACTGTTGCATCAAGGCAGTGTTAAGCTATCACGTTATGGCACCAGTTAGTCTTTGAGTGCACGAAAGAAGTGTTTGCTGTCATGCCTGATAATGTAACAAATGTTGGTCTTAGGATTAAAAACAGAAACATTATGGTCAGGAAAATGCGCGAAATGCCAGTGAGGAAAAGCTGCCAAACAGGGATGTCTCATTCCTTTTCATTTTTGCTTTACTTAGTCCTAAGTATGGTGAAAACAAATACTTGCTTCACTGCTAGACCATGACCATGTCTGAAATCACCACCTCGTTCACTCATTCACTACTCCCTGTATAAAAGAAACTCAGTAGTTTACTGTACAGTGAGCGGAAAATTGAGATTTCAGACACTTACGAATCGTCATTTTGCATCATTGCTGACATGTTTAGTGTCACATTACTGATTTATAATCTATAAAATGTTACACATTGCATTGTGGGATTGTTAGCATAAAACATTGTACATGCGATGGACACGGCTTTTTTCATTACATTGTGGGAATTTTTAAAGGCACTACAAAGACCATAAATTTACTCACTCAGAATTCGGACAGTGAAATAAAATGGTGGACAGAAAATATAGTGCCCTATATGGTAAATAGGGAGTGATTTCTGACAAGGCCCATATGTTCCTGCCATAACTTATGGTACTTGTTTCTTAGCATTTCTACAGTTATGCTCATAGAGTAGTAAAGCAATGAAAGCAATAAGGATCGTATTTACATGCAGTCTGTCGTGGATACATGGTTTTGAGAATAGTGGAGATGTGTATGTATGAAAGAAACTGTGTGATTAAGTGAGCCACAATAAAACAAAAAGGGAGCCAGAGTTGAGCTGGGTTACCTCAGAAGCCCCCCTGCCCTTTCAGCGGGGCCTCATATGGAGAACCAGGTCTCAGGTCCCCTGGGCACTGATGTCTGCTCTCCACTCGACTCCTCCCAGTCAGCCACGGAGGCTGTGCAGGAACCTGGCCCACTCACGACACCCTACAGCCACAAGTCATTCACACCTGGAACAGAGGGAGAGAACTTTGCTCATCGGGTGAAACACAAACAAGCAAAATGGCAAGGAAAAGCACTCAGTCGCTCATGTTGACAAGACTGACATGTAGCAAACACATAACCGGTGCAAAGCTTAGGTCATTAGGGGCTACAGTAACAGTGTATACACGCCTTTTTAACCCAGACACTCATTTATACCTCAGTTATCGACTGGTGTACACATAGGGGACTACAAGACAGCGTATGATACTCTATCAAGAGCTTCCTTGCTTCTTTGCATCCGAGAGGACTTCCTTCTTCCTCTAAATATCAACTGTGGGAGCGAAAAAGTGACTTTCTTTTACACCTCAACAATGCAAACAAAATGTGGTAGAAGTAGTGACCATAGAATGATAAATATGAAACAGCCTCAAGACGATGCAACAGATCATGGCAGACAGCAGTGTTGCCTAGCAATTGAAGAGACCAGAGTCCTGTAAGGAAGGTCTGCAGTTCAATTTCAGCAACTGGCAGGTATGCTTCAAAACGGTCCTTGGACAAGACTCTGAACCCCGACCTGCTAAGTCAGAAGTCGCTCTGGATAACAGAATCAGCTAAAGGACTGGAAGGCAAACTGCAACAAAGCACAAAAGCCACCGATATTTTCTCTTTATAATTTTGAGGAAGAAAACATAGGCATGTTGCTGGATGCACATTTATTGGAAATTTGATTTGAGTCCTCATAAAATCTTTTATGAAAAGGAAAATAAATGACTTAGGGACACTTACTAAATAAACTTGTGAAAGGTAACAAGACTGTATTCATTAGGAGTAAATTCACAAAATTCCCAGGTATCAGATGTCTTTTACTAAACATTACACTATAGGACCTGTGGATTTTTTTCACTCAAAAGTTAAAAAAGATTGGCAAAACTAAAAAAAACTGAACACATTCTTTGCCATGTATAGCTCTCTGGTCTTGCCAAGGTAACAGCACAATGCCACACAAGTTACTCACAAACGGGCCTACTCGAGGAAGTCGTCCCTAAAATACACAGACATCTACAAACCTAAAACTCTGCAAATAAACGTAAAGCACACAACAACTACAGAGACTAGACTTCCCCCCCTGAAATCTCAGCGCCTCACTGGACAACTCTTGGCGGACAAAGTAATTCCATGGCGCTTGAAACTCCAGGAACTTTTTTTTTCTTTTTCCTAAAAGAAGTTGTTCCTGTTTCGCCAGAGAACTGGGGGGGAAGGGAGGACTTCAGCACTTGCATTCATGGAGCGTCGGCCAGCGCAAACAAAGTCTTCCCCGAAGAGGGAGGCACTGGACGGCGGCTGAGAGCGAGAACAACGACGTCGGCCACAAGCACACAAAAAACACACAAAATGGGCTTCATTTCAGGGCTTTGTCTGTTAATAAAACAATTCAGGCCCTCCTTAGGCAAACGTTCATTTTCAAGTTCTGCTAGCTCCGTTAACAATGTAACAATTAAATCGGCAGATGATAGGGCTGGCCGACACAATCAGCAGCCGAGGCCTATAATCTCGCTACGCGTTGATAAATCATATCAAACACATTTTTAATAAAGTAAATACAATACCAGCGGTGTGGTACTCCCGAAGAATGCAGAACATGCATGCTGCATTGTATCCTTTTTTCATTTTCACGAAGCACGGGCGGTCCTCCAGTATAATGGGGTAAAAACCAATATTTCTCCGCGGGTTTTACACCATGCTGAAAACATCGTGAATAATCCGCTTTTGGTGCTCTGGAAAAAAACGGCATTCACGGTTGAAAGGGCGCTCACTGTCTGCCAGGCCAGACACGACGTGGGTTTGCTAGCCAGCCTTCGGGGACAGAGGCAGAGAAGAACGGATACCGGAGTGAGATGTCCCCGGGAGGAGGACCCGCGTGTGCCCGTTGCCAGGAGGCGAGCTGTGGTACCGACACTTTCCACCTGGATTTGTAGAAAATAACACTCACCTGGAATGTTAGCTTAATTCCCGTTTTCCTTGAACGACGGATTCATACCGTACACTTATCAAATCACAACATTATCACGGTAACATTACAAAATAGAAATGTGTCTCCCCCCTTTCGCCCGAGCTTTCCAGTGGTCCTACTCCATTAGATCCCAGTCAAGATTTCCTGTCGTCCCCCCCCCCACACACACACACCCCTCCGTTTCAGCGCGATGGTTTAGCCCGAATTCTAAGTAGCAATTCTAGGTCAGGTCTGTGTGCCAGTGAGGATGTTACTGTCGGACAGCAGAGAGACACCAATGTCCGCTCCATGTAACACGGTAAACACTATATATAAGATACAAATATACAGAGGAGGACAAACTCACCTAAACTGTGGTTTAAAATGTTGTATATTTATCTTGCGGAGTTATATCCTCGTCTTTGTGGTGACATCGAACTTCCCCATTCTAAAGAACTTGGCAGTAGTTAAGCATCAAACTTGTGTAAGTTCTCACAGGATAATGACATAAATGTACCCATTATGTATCAGTCCAGCCACCTTAACAAAGCAAGAGCCGAAACGATTAGTTGATCGACATTAAAATAATCTGCAGCTTTTTTGGTAATCGATTAATCTTTGGAAATCATTTTTCAACCAAAAATGCCAAACATCTCCAGTTCCAGCTTCTCAGTAATGAGACTTTTGCTTTTCTTTGTCTCATGTGATAGTGAATCGACTGCCATAAGGTTTTGGACTGTTTGTCCAGACATTTGAAGATGTCACCTTGGGTTTTAGGAATTTGTCATGGGCATTTTTCAGTATCTTATGATCAAGAAAATAATTGGCACATTAACCTATAAAAATAAATATTCGTTAGTTGCAGCCTGGTGTTACTGTCACTGCTGATATTTAGCCATTTGTGGAATTAACATTCTTGTTATTTCATGTCCAGATGTTTTTCTCCCTTAACAAAGCTGTCAATTTAGCAACAGCTGTATTAAAGTGTCCTGGTCTTTTTTTTTTTAAAGAAGCACTTACTTAGCTACATCTGCATTTGTATTAACAGATTACAGCCATTTAATATTGCACTTCCATAAAGTTTGCGGACTTGGAAAGGAGGAAATAAAAAGTAAAAATCAAAGCAGCAAAGGCTGCAATATCCAGGTTTTTTGATCCACAGTATGGGTTCCAAAAACCCTCCATCCTACATTTCCCACAGTGCAACAATCTTTTCATTAGATCCGCCCTGCCTGGCAAATGCCCATGTCTTTCAAACTCCACACCTCCAGTTTGTGACTCCTGATGACATCACCAAGGGTTATTTTTTTCACACTTGACAAAGTCCCTTTCAGAGCCTCAGAAGATATTATAAATGTTGTCAGTGTTGCAGAGGCTGAGTACTCCTCATGACAAGTAAATTTACCTTTATGTGTAAAATTGGTGGAGTTCCCCTGCACTTACAAACATATCAGTATCAGTTTTTGTACTTTATTGTCAACAAGGTAATTAATCATGTCATTGTTGGGTTCATAACCCCCAAATCATCACATTTTTACAGTTGTGGTCGTAATGATGCAAAATCATTCAAAGAAAAAAAATAATGAAAAGAAAACAAGAATGGTGAAAGAAAGAAAGAAGAAAACATGTCTTTAATGTAGAGAAGCCATATAAGCATTTACATTAATACATCAAGAGAAATATAGTTTTTACATACATACTTATACATGTTTACATACAGTATATAGATATATGAACATACATACCCATACATGTACATGTATACATACAAATCCACCTGCATATAAATGGATAGAATTGCTTTAGTTTCATGTTTTGTGTGTATCTGTGTATATTTCTAATTTGTCCAACCAGTTTATATCAATGAGAGGTGGTCGTCATTGATGATGGTTTACCCATTTAATGTTACAAGAAGAAAAACAGAATAAAAACATTAAAATTATTGTGTAGGATTTCTCAAGTTCACCCTTCATTCCTTTTCTTTAAGCAGGGTTATTCAGTACAATCCAGTTTTAATAGTGTTCATGGTGCGCAAAGTAGCTAATGACATTAAAAAATATGCCACTTGAAAAATAAAATTATGTTCGGCTACAGCACACACACACACACACACACACACACACACACTCTTATCAGACTATCACAAGCCTCAGAGGAAGAGTGAAACATTAAGGACATGCAATGTGAGCGTGGTCCTTCTCAATATTTAATCAAGATACATTTCAAATCTAACCCAAATGTATAATCATGACAACTGGGGATTGAATGAATTGGTGTTTAAGTGCACACATTATTAGCTGGCCTGATTGTGTGTGTGTGTGTGTGTGTGTGTGTGTGTGTGTGTGTGTGTGTGTGTGTGTGTTCCTGTACTTCTCTGAGAACTGATTTAGACTCTCAAAGTGAAGATGTTTTTGCAAACTGGGACCGTTCTTCTTCAAGGTGCTGTTTGAGGGTGAGGACTCGGCTTTAAATGTACAAGAACAGAATCATGAATGTGTATTGTATCTTTTGAGTTTTTAAGAGGAGTTGAGTCACTAAATTTAAGTTAGCAACAGAGCTCCTTTTGCTCACAATCTTCAATTTTATGCTTAAAAAATGACAAATAATAATTTATTTTTACTTAAACTAGCTCTTTAAGTCTATATGAACTATGGGTAACTATGGTCTATATAACTATGAGTCTATATGAGTATATATGTTATTTGAGATCGGCTGAAATCTTGTTTTTCTTTCTTTCTTTCTTTCTTTCTTTCTTTTTAGGTGTTTTAACATACCATAGGTCTCTGCATATCTTGTACGTGGTTGTATGCATTAGCAACATCGAAGCCTTTTACGGCAATGAGCATTGTGGGATGACGTACTGTACGTAGGACACAAATTCAAGGGATGGGAGCTGCATATTTGTGACTTTTGACAAGCAGGCCATGGCTACGTGGGACATGTTTGTGCATGCTAGCAGAGATCAGTGACACACCACAAAGCTCTGTCTCTCTTTCTGTCTCTCACACACACATACACTCCCTTCCTCTCTGGTTCTGTGTGTGTGGGTGTGGGTGTGGGTGTGTGCATGTGTGTATGATAAACCCCACTGGTGGAGTAACAGTAGACTGGCAGTATTCCCAGACTGGGTTGCATTAGACATGCACACTAGCAAAGCTCTTCAGGTCGATGTCCTGGCTCTCCAGCACTGAAACTCTCTGGCATGACTAACCTAGAATAGTTTGGAAACGGGAAAACAAAATCCAGATTCTGCCCGATGTTACATTTAAAACAACTGGAGAAAAACTGAATCGTATTCATTGCACTGTGAGCGCTATGTGTGTGTGTTTGCCCATCTGTCTGCCTGCGTGTGTGCATTATCTGTGTGTGTGTGTGTTCAAGCAGGACACCAACATTGACTGTTCACTTATCATATTACCATCTGCATTATTTAAAGCTTTGATAAACAGTCTTATGCTGGGGAGACACACCGTAGACGCAGAGAGAAGGGATGCGGTGGTGGGCTAGAGGTGTGATACATTTTATTGATAAAGACAGTAACTCTGACAAATGAACATATAGAATATTAACAAAATACAGTGAAACAGACACAGAGCTGTGGGAAGACTGGGATGCATGGTGGATTCGGGGAGTGGGGGTGTGTACTGTATCTTCAGGGCTCATGTGTTGGCCTACTGCAGGATAGGCTGGTCGTATTCAGGTTTGTTCATTAACAGGCTTGATGCTGCGAAGAACGCCAGGACTGGCTGGGTTATCAAAATACTGAGACAGTGAGCTCACTCACACAGCGGTGAGGTCACTTACCAGAGTGTGGCAGCCTGACCAATCATCAGTCAGCCTATTATCATGGTATGCAGTGTTGCTATGAGTAACAGAGACAAGCACTGCCTCGCAGATCCCTAATGATGGTTGATGCACTGAGATGCTGCCACTTGGCTTATTCTACTTCTATTCTACTGTATTCTCCTCACTTTCACCACCAGTCCTGCTCTTTTCTAGACAGTCTTACGTATGTCTTTGTATTGCTCTTGCTGAAGATGAACTTAGATTTCAGACATAAAGATTGAATTCAATTATAAGTTTCATATCACCTCATTTACCTCATTTACTCCCTTCTGCCCTGCTGTTTTTTCCCCTCCTCCCCTTGTTTACTGTCCCCTGCAGCAGTGTTTTCTGACTCTTCCCCGTGGCAGGTGAGTGTAAACAAGCCAGAGGACTGAAACAATGTTAATTAACCGATCATTAACGAGTCATGGCAGACCCCGGAGATCTAAGCAGTTGCCCACCCACCTGCGTCTCACCATTTCACTAACTGGACTGTTAATGACTAATCAGAGGCAAGAGCGATTAGATCGCCTCCTAACGAGAAGGATTTATGATTGCAAGAGTCTATTATGCTTATATGGCTGAGGCCTTTACAGCGAAACAGGAACTAAGCTTAAGTCCTGAGGAGGAAGTACTCAGATCTTTTTCTTAAGTAAAAGTACCAATATTACAATGTAAAAAAAGTAAGTTGGTAAGTGTTATCGGCTAAATGTACTTAAAGTATCAAAAGTAAAAGTACACAGACATTACATTATTAGATTGTTAATACTGATGCATCAATGTGTCAGTAACAGCTTCTTTATGTGCGATTTGGTAGTTTAGTCCAGTGGTTCCCTCCAAAGGGTCACAAGATCAATCTGAAGGGTCGTGAGAAAAGTCCTGTTACAGAAATTTGTATTTATTTTTTTGACTTTTCAGTTTTGTTCAAGACCTCATTGGGCCTTGAACAATTATAATAATTAAACCATTTGACAAGTTTAGGGGGAAATGTTTTTTTGGTAGAACTGCTAATAACTCATAGACACCTGAGCCAGCAGCCCTGTCTCCTAGAAATTACATTTATATACTAATTTGCAACAACAAAAATGTTTTGAAGGAAACACAATGCTGGCTGGATTACATTTTCTATTAACATAATCAGGAAATGTTGTTAATTTATCTGGCAAGTCTCAAAAATGTTGATACGCTGATATGTTGATATCAGTAAAATGCTCACTGGCAATGTATTTTATTGGTTTTCCTTCTTTATCTTGAAATACAGTATCCACTTGTAGTGACTTTAGCATTTTTAGTTTAGGGAAAGATCGTGGTCTAGTTTAATACATAACAAGTCCGCAGTGACTGCAATCCCAAGTCACTGTGATTGTTAACATTTTAGAAAAACCACAATCTTTCCCTAACCTTAACCAAAGTGCTTTTGTTGCCTAAACCCAACCACAGATGGGACTCAGGATGTGAACCTGGTCTCTGGTGTCACAGTCCTGCACTTGCTTTTTACGCCTGCCATCCACCCTGACCACCTCCTTGTGACTATGGTTTGGTTCATAAATGCTTCATTCACTCAAAAAAGAAAAAAGGTTGCCTGTGAACATAATGCAGGCAGCAATTACATTTGTCAGCAACATAATTGGGAAAACAATTTAGTAATATATAAACGTAATTTCTAGGAGAAAGAGTTGGAAACATGACAAGGGACCTCAAGTAAACAGTTTTTTTGTAAGAGGTCACAAGCCAAAACGGTTGGGAACCACTGCATTGTATTTTATAATCATATAATGTGTTTTTTTTAATGTAACATCTTAAGCTGAAAGGTAACTTGTGACTACAGCACAATATTTCCCTCTGAATTGTAGTGGAGTAGGGGTACAAAATAGCAGAAAATGGAAATACTCAAAGTATAAGTAGCTCAAAATTGTACTTAAGTATTGTATTTGAGTAAATGTACTTAGTTACTTTGCACTGCTGCTCAGGTCTTGCAGGGGCTAGCAGACATGGGGACATAGTATATGACAATAGTTGTGAGAGTGTGCACCCACCTTCAAACGCCACCCAAAGAGAAGAACATCCAGACTCACTGAGCGTATTCTCTTCCTCTCTCCTATCTTGTGTATGAATGCTTACCGAGAGGAAACGATAGATGCAGACATTCCACAACCCATATTCCCCCTCACTCTATCTTGTTGCCATGGGAACCAAAGCAGACGGGAGACAGGTTCATATCGGCCTCCCTCAGGTCTCCAGTCACAGTCTCCTTCTCTCTCTCTCTCTCTCTCTCTCTCTCTCTCTCTCTCTGTGTGTGTGCTGTCAGAGCCGGCTGCTCCTGTGTGGGCCACTGATACTCGCTGATTAAAGGAAGTTATAATTTGATTTTCTCAGCAGGCGCCGTTTAATAGAGCAGTTTAACTAAAGCTGTGCCATCCCCAGGGCTTATAGAAGGAAAGGGAGAGAAAGAAAGAGGGAGATATATGGGGAGAGAGTGGGTGAGAGGGAGAGAGAGGCATGCTAATCCCAAACACTGAGCAATCACCCCACCACTAAACTCTCCCACTCACTCTCCTATTCTAATTCTGTTTGCCTATTTTACCATCTCTCTCTCTCTCTCTCCCTCTCTCCCCCTCCGCGCCTCTCCGTCTTTCTCTCTCTGTTTCTCTTGCTCTTCCTCCACCTATTAATCTGTGCTTCCCTCTCCTCTCCCTCCCTCCTCCCTCATTCCTTCCTCCCTCCTTTTAGTGAGGCAAACATGGGAGGGCTGGCTTCTCTATGTACAAGCTAGCTGTATTACTGGCCCATTGTGATAATAGCGTTTAATTATCCTCTCAGCTAAAATCAGCCCCATCACTCTGCTTCTCTTCCCTTACCCCGCTTCCCCTCCCTTCCCACTCCCCCACCCACCACCACCCGTCTGTGGTGTGTCTAATACTTCCCCTTACCGCCCTCTCCCCCCTCTATGCATCTCTCTTCTTCTCTACCCTGCCGCCACCACCGCTCCCCCGCCCTGTTCTCCAGCTATTTCAGACCCATTTAGCGGGATAAGCATCTTGAGACAGACAGAGGGGTTTTTGCTCTCTTTCAGAGAGAAGCGAGGAGAGGATATGGAGACTGGCATCCCGGTGCCCGCCTCAGAATACCAAACAGGGGCCCGGGCATCTTAATATGCAGTGTGGGACAGAGGCTGAGATCAAAGAGAGGCACAGACAGACAGAGAGATGGGTTGGGGGTGGGGGGGTACAGAGACAGAGAGAGGAGGAGAGAGGCAGAGATGGAGAGAGAGGTGAGAAAGGGAGGGAGTGAGTCCTCTCATTTCTCCTCATCTGAGCATCCTTTCCTTCACATCATCATTTCTGCTCTGCTCTCCTGCGTCACTCCCTTGACCCTAAGAAAAATCGACGGCTTAATTACCACGGCGTGCAAATCTGCATGCCTGCCCATGCATTGATGTGATTTCGTTCAAATGCGTGGGTGGTGGAGAGAGTATATATATGTGCTCGCGCCTTTCTCTGTTTCACCCTTGTTTGTGCATAGTGGGGGGTTGGATGGTGGCTCTACCTCTGCCACCTACCCAACCCCTCTATCTCCTCAGTCAATTAAGATCGTGAGTAGCTGTCCCTGAAGCGGTGTAGACAGGCTAAATGAAAAGGCAGTGGATGTGAAATATGAATCATTAGAATACTGCAAGGACGGGCTGGGGGAAAGGCAGGAGGGGGGGAGGGAGGGTCTGGTAGAGAGATAAGGAGAAAAAGGAATGGAAGAGAAAGGGAAAGGAAGAATGAGGGAGCAGATAATAAAAGATTAACGTCACGCCTCTCAGAGTGGTGGAATTTCAAAACCCTCCAGATCAAATTATTTATCCCTGTCTATAAAGGCAGAGGAAGAGAGGGAAAGAGAGGAAGATCAGGAAAAAGAGGGCTGCTAGAGGGGAACAGAAGGGAAGAGCGAGTGAGGAGAGGGAAATGGAGTAGAATGGGAGAATGGCGCGAAGACCTCTCTCACTCTCTTTGATGACAATGCTGACAGCAAAACAAATACGCGGTGTGTGTGTGTGTGTGTGTGTGTGTGTGTGTGTGTGTGTGTGTGTGTGTGCTTTTTTTGTGTGTTGGTTCTAAGACAGAAAAAGAGGGAGAGAGAGAGTGCAGGCAGATGTCTGCATTCACTCTGTGGGAGGCTCAAGGCTGTTTGCCGAGGACGGAGAGACAAGAGAGGGAAAAAAGAAAAAGAAAGAGAGAGGGAGAGAGACAGAGAGGGTGGGATTAAATGAAACCTGTTTGCCTTTGATTCTTCACTAATTTGCAGTGAGATGAAGAGCACAGAGAACAAACCACCTACGCAGCACAGCGCCACACCACACCAAACCACACACACACACACACACACACACACACACACACACATCACTTGCCTAAGTCTCAATAGAGTTCACTCAGGCACGCTGACACACAAACACACACACACACATTCATTTGCAGTTCACTGCCTCGCGCCCTTCTCACCAATGACATTGACATTTCTCTACATGGGCTGTGTAACCCCTGCTTGACTTCATCTCTCCTCTATTTTTAATTTCCCGCTGCTCCTCGCGCTCTCAACTGTATTTTCCACTATCATCCTCCAAATTTTTTTATTTTTATTTCCTGAAGTGAGAAGCATTGTACCGCCAATACTCAAGAATACCAGCAGACCGTGTTGCTCAGATACACATTGACTAAACAACTCGTGCGCACACACGCAGGCGCAAAGTCCTTCCTCATTAGCCCTGATTCCCCCTGAGTGACATCTTTAACAAAAGGATGCAGCCTCTGCCGCCATGGCAACAGCCTCCTCCATCTCTATGCGGTGCTTCAGACTGTTTACATGATGGGATCTCACTCTCTTCTTCTCCTCTCACTCCATTGCTCTCTCTATCAGCTTCCTGCACTCTATCACCCCTCTCTTTTTTCCTCCCTTTTCCCTGTTTCTCACTCTGTTTGTCTCTCTCTTGTCACAATTTCCCTACTCCTCTGTCTCAAGCTCCCTTTTCTTTCTCTGGCTCCTCTCCTTTCTCTGCTGCTTTGCTGCTGGTGTTATCTTTACTAGGCTAAGTTTTTTTTTTCCAAACCCTTAAGGACATACAGTAGAGACCACCTGCTTGCCAATCAGAAAATGATAGGTCTAAGAGAGAGAGAGAGAGAGAGAGAGAGGGGCGAAAAGAGAAAGAAAAGAGAGTGACACAGATGAGTGTGTGCATGTGATTAAGTGTGTGTTTTTGTGTGTGACCACCACGCATGTGTGTGTGAAATAGAGTGTGAGGGCCTTCCAGGAGACTCTGATATCTAGGCCACGGGAGTCCAAGGCAGCCAGTGTGTCTGGTGTCACAGCAAATCAACTGTCAGCTGTACACCACCTGCCTGCCCACACATGCTCGCACACACACGCACACACACACACACACACACATACAAGTACACCCAAAGTCTGAGGAGAAGAGACTAAGAATAGAACACCCGGAGAGCGTTTCTCCCTCCACCTCCTCTTCCCTCTGTCTGCTCTCCTCCTGCCACCGTCAGCGGTGTTTTGCAAGTGGCCTCCAACACGATAGGAATCTTTTCTGTCTTCCACCCTTTCCCCAGAGCTCAGCCCAGCCCCTCTCTCCCACAGTGAAATGAGTCACCTGCACTCCTTCGCTCCTCTCTGCTTCTGTAGGTATACGGTAGCTGCTAAGGTCTTAGTTTTTAAAAGGAAAGGCAAAGCAGGAGGACGTCATCCACAGCCCTCCGGTATGTTCTGCTTTTATTGACAGAGGCGGAGGGAGGAAAGGGATGCGAAGCAATGAAAACACAGGAGAGACGCTTCTGAAGCGGGATTCGATCGGAGGCCAGCAGGGGTGCATGTGGTTTCAGAGGCCTGAACTGCTAAACCATCTCTGGGGAGGATTTTCAGGGCCTGTATGCACATTAATGTGTGCAACCTGGAGATATTAGACAAGATGGAGAGCAATTTTCAGCACAAGGAGTGGTTAGGCCATCTGTAGCATCTAAATCCACATAATACATACGCTGTGTGTGTGTGTGTGTGTGTGTGTGTGTGTGTGTGTGTGTGTGTGTGTGTGTGTTGGTGTGTGTGTTTGGGCACGTATACAGAGAGATGTGTGAGTGCTTGCTTACATTCAGTGTGAGTGTAATTATGTGTGCTTGTGTGTGTGTGTGTGTGTGTGTGTGTGTGTGTGTGTGTGTGGTGCTGCTCTCAGTCTGGTCCCTCTGACTCTCTGCTGTCTGTGGCCTCCTCTTCCCCATGAATACTAATGTGCTTC
>VMKM01001741.1:90158-115302 GCA_008360985.2 Macquaria ambigua | reverse complement strand
GCTGTGCAGTATCCCACACAGTCATGGAAAATATGAGAAATACGAGTGCAGCAGAGCCAAGCCGACGTTGGGCCCCTCTCAAGCCCAAACAAGGCGAATCAGGAATCAATCAACATTTATACTTCTATTTTCTGAGAACACCTGCACTATGTGTGCACCAAATCTAGCAGAGTGAAGAGTGGTGTTCCTGAGATCTAAACCTCTTCTAGGGAAAGGGAGTGCGAGGCTGTTATAATAACCAGATGGTAATGTCATGTTGCACCGCTGTCTGATCTGTAAAAACAGCCTACCATGGTTGGTTAATGTCAGTGGTAAATCTTTGTCTTTCGCTGGCTCACTACTTCTTATTTTTCCATGTCTTTTTCTGGGTCTTCCTTTTTACACAATCGCTCTAGGGAAACAGGAAGGTCACAATTGCCTTGACCCCTGAATTTCTCAGAACTGGTACTGTATGTTAGTACACTACAAACTGAAAGTGATTTTACTGTAGCACTCTAAAGTCATTCTAGATGTGGTTTCATCTAGAAATAAAATCTCTTACTTTGGTTAAAGTCAGCCTCTTCTTTAAAGGACTTGATGATCGGGCTAAAACAGATATATAAAAAGGCACCCTGCTGAGTTTTCTTGTAAACAAACAAAAGTTATGTTTACATTAATTGTTTCTCAAGTTGAACCCATTTCCTTCCTTGTCAAACATTTGCCAACATTTTGCATTGTTTACATATTCTTCTTCATGTGCCTTTACAAGCACATTGGTGCATTTCTTGGCACTTTACTGCCACCTACTATCAATTGGCAGAATAGCATGAAGCCATCGGCAGGAATGTGTATCACATTGCCACCCACTCATAAAAACATTGCTCCATAGCACTACTAGTTGGCAAAAACTTCACTGGGTAATTTGAAACCTGAGTTCCTGTTTCACCGGTGTGAACTGAAAACAGGAGTGCACCCAGAAATGTTGTTAAACCAACCTGTGAGCAGCAGACTACGCGTGTTAGCCTTACTTTAGACCTACTCCAGCTTACGTAATTTTTGTACTTTTGGTACAGACTTTTTTGTGCTCATTGTTGCCTAATGTTATCCTGGCTGGCATACAAATGTTCATGAGATTGGTTAGCAGCAGAGAGGTAGAAAACCTCATAAGTTGAAATCCAAGTCATTAATTATGTTGAATGTTGTCCTTGTCCATTGTGTTAACTGTGTTCAACATATTAGCCTGTTCTCACAAGGGCTTTTCAGGTTTTTTTCCTCTCTAATATTGTCTCTTTCCACAATACACAAGTCAAAAAAGCCCTCATATGATATGACCACATTACACCAAGAAACAAGACCAACACCAAGAGTGTTTTTAACAGCTGAAGACCAAGGGGTTGTTTTTCCACTGTGCACTGGTGTTGACTGGGAGAGCTTTTGCAGTTGTCTGACTAGAGCAGCCATGAAGGTCTCTCTGGTCGTGGGGACCTCTCTGCCTGCCTCTGGTCTTCGCTTTGCGGTTTAAACTTACAAGCTCGGCAAACGGCTTCTAAACAAACCGTGACATTTTCATGCATATTTGGCAGTAGAGTGATTCTGAGCAGCCAGGGAGCCGGGCTCTGATTTGGAAAAAAAAAAGTGGTTTGTTTTGCAGACTGCACTGACCTGAACTGTTGGGGGATCTTGGTTAAAAAAAAAAAAAGAGGGGCAAAGGAAAGAAAGAGGAGAAGGAGACGTGAGCTAGGGAACAAAGGGGGAAAAGCTTCACATACCACTCCCCAAATTCAGAAATGCATTTGGTTCTTTTTGAAGACCTCATAACACATCAAGCTGCCAAACAGCATTCCTCAACTCATGCAGACAAAGGAAAATCCCTTTTACAGTCACAAATACATCCCATCATAAGGGACAGGCTGAATTAGCAGCAAATATTACAAGCTAGGTCTAAACAAGTTTAATCTGTGCGTGCACAGAACTTTCTTCAACCAAAATAAAACATAGTAGTGCAGATATTTATTCAAAGGCAAAGCTCTACTTGAGTTAACACAAACTTAGGCCATAGATGACTCATCGCAAAATCATAAAGCCTGCTGCAGATTAAGTTAATTATAGGGGCACAATCAGCTTTAACTAATATTTTTCACTTTCTATTGCTGATACACTTCCTCTATCCAGAACTTATTTTAAGACTTTATATTACTTTTAATATCACCATGTTCTGTACTATGAATACAACCATCTTATGGGAATCAAAATAACCCACTTATTGTGCCATTTAACACCACTATTTTTTGTTCACATGTAACTGGCACATTCACTCTACCAAAATAATTATTGTGTACCTGCACTGTTTTCCTAAAGGTTAATACAACTAACACACTCAAATAAGGCCATTGTAAAGTAAAGTATTAATGTGTTTCCTTCTCTGCTATAACAAATGTACCCTTTATGCCTGAGGCCAGACAGCAAGTGTGAGTGCCAAGCCATGCGGTCTAAACTTTCACAGACTTGGGCTTCCTCTAATATTCATCTGTGCATATCCAAGACCACAGAGAGTCAGATTTACTGACTGCGGTGCAAAAGTGTTTCCTGTTTTGGGCTCAGCCACATCCACTGAGGTCCTGCAGCCCCTCCAGTGTCTTGGCCGCAGCCATGTACTCACTCCCTGCTACATGCTAAACGATTGTGGAAACACTGATAACCCCCATTAGTTCTGCTTTACATTGTAGCGTTGCACCTATACAGAGCCACCTGTGGCACATTGCTACAGTTTTGTCACAGGTGCCATAGAATCTGATATAATCTTTCTTTGTCTAAAGTCTTAAATGCATTCATTATTCTGCACTAAGCAGCAAATATGAAGACTGGCAGGTGAAATGGAGAAATACAGGTGTAGCAAAGAGGAATTGGACATGGTGAGTAAAACTGGAGAGTCTGAATGCAGGCAAGCAAACAAAGTCGAGGCGAGATGTTAAAATGTGTAAGTGGCCTTGGTTCAGCCAATATTTACATGTAAACTGTAAAATATCTTTATTTACCCATTTACTATGGTGTTTGTGGTTTGTATAGTGCCCTGTAGTATTTTGTATACTGACTATGGAAAGAGGAGGGTCAGTCTGGAACTGTTTTTTAATTTTGTTTGTTTTGTGGTCTTCACATCTTGAACTAGCCCCTTCTATATGCAACAAATATTTGTCATTTTAATTTTTTGTCTTTGCTTTTTGAACTTTTTCTTCCTTCAAATGTTATTACTGATTGCCGTGACTGAATTAAAAACCCAGTGACTACTGAACTCAAGTCACAATGTGATTCTATTCAGTTAATTGTAAGTCTCTATTTGCTGCCACAACACAACAGCTAGAAGACGTCTTAACCTAATTTGTGGGATGGGGGTGAATAGCCACACAGGGAGTTGCACAGGCTCACGACTGTGTATTACACGGATGTAGTAATCATAAGGAAGGAATGGGTTTAGGCTGGGGGCTGCTTGGGTGTGGTGTACAGCTGAAAAAACAGCTACTTGATGCTGATGGCACCACACGTGTCTTAGGGCAGCACAATTACAGAAAAATTGCCAATTGGAATTACTCTGATAAATACTGTGAGTGAGATTTTCCATCACAATTACCAATTCATGATTATTACTTCTCGAAGCAAGAGTACCTTGAATCATTGTGTCCAGATCTTTTGCAGGTGCCCATTTCAGATTGATGCTGTAACCTGAAATGAACCCGTGTTTGAGGTCTGACGGTGTCAACATGCGTTATCCAACCTGGCTTCATGAACCTCCTGACCTGGGTTTAATGTGGGTCTGACACAGCCTAGATTTAGTAGAAAAGGGTGAGCAGGGGTTTCTATAACAACTATAGGATTACTACACTGTTATTATTGCTAGTGACTTCTAGTTCTCTCAGCCGTGAGGTCTTCTCCTCTCAATAATGTTCATGTACTGGTCTTTCCCCTTTCATAGAGTCCTCAACTCTGTTGAGCAAATATATTTATACAAGATGCGACACAAAGCAGATAGAGACAGAGCGCATTTAAGTCCGACCCACACCGGAGAGGAAAACAATTCATCTCTCTCCATTGACTTTGTATTGCGTGAAGGTGCCTCCTTGTCACTTCAGTCTGCTAGCAAACAACAGAAACATGCCTAAAAGCTGCTGTGTGGTGGGATGCACTACCAACAGGGTGAAGAACCCAGAACTAAGTTTTTATAAGCTGCCGAACCCAAAACTTGAGCCTTTAAGAAGATAAAAGTGGATACAGACGTGAGGTATCAGCAGGAAGAATGGGAACACTGTGGGATCCTGACACTCAGTATGTCTACATGTGCAGCAAGCATCACTGGTCAGTCAAATATCCAAATGTCAGTTTTAGGCTAACTATCTTGCTGTAAGTTAAGCTAAAGCATTTTGACAGTAAGCAACTTGTGTAGTAGAATGTGGCTAAATCAGAAAGCTATGCAGTATTATGTTTGCTAGTGCCTTAGCTAACTACAGTAACTTAGCTTGAGAAGGACACTGAGATAGAGCGACAATATTGAGTTTGTCCTCTCTGGTAGACATAGGGTGCTAAAATAATCCTTTGTTTGTTTTTAGCTAGCTACAGGCATTTTATTAGTGTTTCAGCCCTTGGTTGCATATTGTGGCACCAATGATTGGGCGTGGTTTTCAGAGTATGACGCGATGCACTCTGTCTCTATGCAGACCAGGTTCTTGTGTGAGCGGCAAAATGCACAGATTAACCAGTCTGGAATTAATGGTCAGACACAGGTGTGTGTGTGTGTGTGTGTGTGTATCCCTCTGTGACTTTTAGGGAAAGCTAAAACTCTCTTGGTTAATCAGGTGTGACAAAAGACAAAAACAACAGTGTAAAAGAGAGAGAGACATACAAAAAGAATTTGAGACAGAGAAAGTAAATGATTCCTACATCAGAGCTGAGCCTTTTGCTTATTTAGTGCATCAGTCTCCAAATCCTCTGTTAAACTCACATGAAAAACACCTCGGCTACAGTGTTTCACATTTTACACATCAGCAGATTCAGTGCTGTGGAAAGATGGTGTGACAAAAGATGACTTTTCTTCTCACATCCTCAGTGTTTTTCACACCTCACCCTCAGATCCTGACACCAGCTTAACACACTGGGCGTGAGAATCCTATTTGAGCCAGGAAACACTGATTCATGGAGCCAGCCTTCTGACAAAGTGCAGCTAAGCATCTTAGCACTACTGCTAGAAGACGAGTCATGAGTGAATGAATATGATAAAGTATGTGGTGCTTAAGTATAGCGCCTCAGGTTGTGAGCTTAACTAATTCTTTCCAGAAGAGCAAAGAGTACACTTGAATGTCAATAACTTTGTGGCAGAAATGAGACAGAGCCATTTTACTTAAGTCAACACAATAATACATACGCCAATATATAAACGAGTTCAGCAAGTGGTTATAGTGAGATGGTGTGTGATTCTGTGTGAGCACCTACCTCAACATCCTGCAGGCTGAAGTCGTTCTGGTCTTTGAAGTTGGCGGCCCCGGCGCTCAGCTCCATCAGCATCTTGGCGATCTCAGGCTTTATTGCTGCAGTCAGCCTGCTGGCCGCCTCCATGACGTGTTCCTGCACGTCCTTCAGTTGCATAGCTGCTTTGGAATAGTGAGAGTTCCTGAACACACTGCTGAACAGGTCTGTGAGGAAGGCGCTGGCCCGGCAGAACACGTTGAGGGCATCCAAATATTTGGAGATGCCTTGCTGGATGTCTGCAACCGCGGTAGTGGCGCCAGAAGGAGGTGGGTGGCAGCTGCCAGGCATGCCCACCCCGGTGCCCATGGGCGAAGAGGCCGAGCAAGAGGAGGCCATGGAGGCGCTCAGGGTCCGGCTCAGTTCAGGCATCTGGTACTGCTGGTGCTGTTGCACTTTCTGCTTGGACCCGCCGAGCAAAAAGCGACGCTTGTAGTCCATTTTACTTTCCTGCGCACTACAACAATACATAGGTGGTGCAACAGCACCGGAAGCTGCTGTTTTTAGTTAGTCTTTCCCCGCAAAGTGCTCTTGTCCTCTTTACAAAAACGCCAAACCCAACGGTCCAGAAACTGTTCAAGTTACGTAAAAAGACAGCTCAAGAATTCCACCTGCCAGAGGCTCATCTCAGTGTGCCTTGCAGAGAGGCAGAACAGACTTGGGTTAGGTCGGAGGGCGATCAAAAAGACTGGCAGGCTGAGTGAAATGCTTACATGCAGCCCTGCTGCAGATACGTCAGGCCCAGCTTAAAAAACAGCACAGACACACCTCCAGATTCTCTGTTTCCAGCTTCAAACAAAATTATCATAATAGGGGAGGAAAAGTCAAAGACACTCCTTAATTTACTTAAAGTGATCCTACAGCCAAGTTTTAAAGTGCATTAACTTTCCTTCAGAATGGGAAAGAAATCCTTCTTCATACAGTATATAGAGTATATACACATATGTACACATATAAATCTATACCAGCCTGCACTAATAAAAGTAGAAAAACCTTTTAAAAGCTGAGAGCAAAAGTGAAAATGAATCCAAGGAAAAGGAGACACTGGTCAACAGCACGGAGGGAAAATGACAGTAATAAAAAAAAAAGAAAACAACTAAATGCTGGAATCAAAGGATGTGGTTTGGGCTCTTCTTGTGCACTGGCTGGTAGAGGAGCTGTGGGAGGCGAAGGGCAGACAGATCCAGTCCGTCTGAAATCCTCTTCACGAAGCAGGACTATGCAGGCAGTGAGCAAGTGGCCAGCTGATAGCTCGGTCTGCCTGTCCCAAGTCTCCAGCAGCTTCCTGGTTTCTCCCCGGTCTGCTGGCTGAGGTAGATATTACTCACCGCGGAAACAAGTGTGCTTCCAGATCTCGCTGTTCTCCACGGATGCAGATTAGAGCGACAAAAGCACAAATGTATCTGTAAGGCCTCTAGGTCATTTCCTAAGGGAGGAAAGGGCAGAGACACAGAAGAGAGGGTTAACATCATGTCAAAGAGGAAGGATGAGCTTCATTTCAACTGCTTTACTGTTACACCCAAAACAAACTGAAATTCAAAACATGACCGATAGATATGCAGCTACTTTACTTGAAGCATTTTCATAAAATTATTGGCAAATATTAATAATGTATGTAAGGTTTTTATTAAAGTTTTAATGACAAACCTGAATGTTATGTAGAGTGACAGGAACACAAATATAAATTGTCAAATAATATGACTATGAAAATTGAAAATAGTAGGTCTCGCAATAATTCATATTCTAGTATAAAAACCTCATTGGCTGATCACACTGAAAGCAGAAGTGAGAAAGTTCACAATAATTATTCTGCAATACAAAAGTTGGATAACATGCATTGTGGATCCAATAATAAAAAGAAGATCTTTACTATTTAAATTCCATTATGAAATCTTAAAATTATAAAATGATCACAATCACAAATGCTCCTTTTCATCTCAGCCGGCTGGAGGGGCGTGTCTGTGTCTGATTGACAGCAGCAGGAAGGCAGCAGGTAGGTTACACACCAAGAGTAAGTAAACAAACTTGCGCTGCAGCCTACATGTCATGGGCAGACAGCCTGTTGTTAGTGGTATTGAACAGTAAGGACCACACCAGCATCTAACCGGACAGAAGTGACATTCGCAGGTACGTCTGCATGATGTTTAATGTGCTGCAGCTGAGCAGCTAATTAGCTAACTAGCGTGCAAACATGACATTAGCTGTGCACTTTTCCCCGGTGAATATTTGTTTGATCGCTCATTCGACCAGCTAAGGTGCCAGACAAGGGCATGTTGTAAGTAAAGTTAGGTTCAGTGGGACCATGTGCTCTGCCTATTATAGAACGCTAACGTTACTGCTTCATGCAAGACAGACAAAAAACAGTAACAGACAAAAAAATGCAAGACAAGACTTTGTAGCAGAGCCTTGTCTTCCACATACATGGAACATGCTGCACCAAGGCCAGCCTAATCAGTAACAAGCTACTTATGGTGCTGTAAATGTTACATCTAAGTTACAAATATGGTTCAGAGAAACACCACAAACACATCCCCCTATTTCGCAGATGTAGTCTATTTTGTTTGTTTTAATAAAAATCCCTTAAGGATGAAACAGCTCTTAATATTTTATTACAGTGTTCACCACTTCACATTGTGCCTTTGACACTTTAAATTGAATAACTAGTACTATATGATTTTCTTGGTTCCTTTTTCCCTCAGAAATAAAAAGTTGTTCAACAACATTTAAGGTTAACATTTGTAAAGTAACTATATAAAAAGGATAAAAACTTGAGAGTGACTGATATCCAACACAGACTTTACTCCATATCAAATTATTTTACTGGTCATGATCAATCCTGTTTAGTGTTACGACTTGTGCAATTGAGCACACCTACTTCATGGTTAGAAAGTGCAGGCTACACAGTAACAGGAATTTTGTTCCGTTGTAGATGCATCAATACAGTGATAATATCCAACCCCAGCTATAAACTGTGACATCCATAATATTTTGGCATGTATCAGCTGTTATGTTGACTGATAAAAACTTGTTATTTTCCTGCTCCGATTGGAAGAGGATGATATTTAGCCCCGTTACTTCTCTAAACTTGGTGGTAATATTATATTGCAGTTTGGTAAAGAGCTGTGGTTAAAAGTTGTACATTTCTAGACGATTACGAACACCATACCTCACACAGAGTGTCTCTGAAAAGAATCTCTGGCAGTGTCTGGTTTAGCAGAGCACAGCTGCAGAGAGGAATTCCTGCAAGAAGCCATTGTTGGAAGACACTGCAGGGTCTGTTGAGCCACACATAGTAGGAGTCACAATACTCTCATTCAGTACCCAAGCATTATATGACTTGTCCTTCTCCCTTTGGCCTTTTCACTTGATTATGAATATAATATTTTACATTGTCAAGATCAAGGGGAATGTGGCCTCACGTCTCTTACTACAAGTAATCTAACTCAAAGACAGCCAAAGCTCAGCTGGTGACAAAGACATGTTTAAGACTGAACACAGCTGGGGACATTTATGACAAGAAAAAAAAAATACTACTACTGATCTGCAATCATCTAAAATGCAACATGCAAACTCTACAAAAAAAACTGCCTGTGTCAATAAAGTTGACAGGAACTTGAAATAAAGACAACCTTAAATGGGTGGAAGAAAGCAGTTTGTTTGCCTTCTTCAAAAACTAAATAAAAATTGGAGGGGAAACTGGATTCAATATTCTGTTTGTGTTACACTTTAGGCTAGTAGGTGTAGCTTTCAAAGAAAACAGTCCATCACTAAACCTGTTCCTGTAGAGCCCTAGCGGCACTGAAGTTGATACGGACACACTCCTGATGATATTACACTCAAAAGGAACACCAAACATCAACATGACGGACTAATCTGTTAGATACACAGCACGGCTATCATTCTGTGGAACATTCAGGCTCGGGTTATCTTGCAGCACCACACGGAAAGCTTCTGTATTTTGAGATGAGTCAGGAAAAGCAACTTGTGGGAAAAAGCCCCCCCCCCGACTAGATAACACCACCCAGCCTACTGCCGTTGTAGTAGTGGCCTTACATGCGTAGCTTCTGTTATGCATCCCCGCCAATGTTCTCCTGACCTTCAAACCTCACTTCCTTTCACAAACAAGAGGGGTACGCCCGGCAAAAATCAGCCCATCCTCATCTGTCCCTGGCTGTAAAGTGGAGACATGAAGTGGAGAGACAGAGCCAAGGGAAACTAGTGACCTCCTCATGAAGGGACAACAGAGATGTGCTTCCCATTTTTTAACCCTTACATCACAAGCAGGTCATTAATACTTCGGTTGTCTACTTACACCGACACATGCGTGCACACTTACGCTAGAGCAAATGGGATTGTATCTTGCTCATAGGCTCTGCCAGTGTTACTTGTTTACATGTTCAGCCCAGTGTTTTTCTAAAGAAAGCTTGGTGATGTCCACTAAATGGAAGCTGCTGTGTAAACTAGTTCAATCATAAATCACATCAGAGGTTGGTTGTCTGCTTACCGTGAACACTTTTTCTAGAACTTTGTATATACTAGGGATCCGATGTACCAGATCAGTATCGCCACAGATACGGACCTTGTTAAGTGGATTAGGTATCAGCCATGACGCGACAGATCCACATTAAATACAATTTCTTTCTCAAAGTCATTAGAAAATTGAGTATTTCCACTCTCAGTTACATTCATTCAGTCACACCAGGCTGCTCTAATTCACCTGCTTGTGTTTTCCTATGTAAGCAATTACCAGTGGACTTAATCTGCTACCTAACCCTGATTGTAGCTGTACTGTAAATTCCCCAACACAATACCACACCACAGATCTACATTTGGCCAGTTAGCCACTATCACTTCTCTGCCTTTTAGCTTGAGTAAAAAAACAAAAATAAACAACTTTACTGCACTGTGCACAAAAATACACCATCAACCAACAAACTGGGCAGATATATTCAAGGTAAAGTACACTGCCAGCTCTTTAAGGATGAAGTTTTCCCTTTAAGAAGCACTTGCCGGGTGCAAACTGTTTACTTGTTACTCAGTGGCAGCTAACTAGTGCAACAACAGACCTCTAAATCCAAGGGATTACAACTACAGTGAGAACCTGCCAGGTGCCCCACAATGCATGCTAGTTGACACAGTTAATAGGATATTAGCTTCTGCGAGGTAAACAGGAAACCTGAGCTTAGCTAGCCCAGGGTTAACCATCCTAGTTCTCACACTTTCACACTGATGGGCTAAATAACAAGGAAGAGTACAGAAATACAATATGTGCATCAAGTTGTTTGGAAGAAGACTAAACAGGTCAGCGAGGCCACCAAAAGAAACAAAACACTCATTGAATTTGTACATTCCATACCTATTTATCTATTTCAGTATTTCTTTGAATTGTCCAATGAATGCAGAATGAAATGGAGGACCTGCTCACAGCTGGAAATAATAAAAGCTAATTGTGTGGACAGTGGTGAGACAGCTTTAGGAAGGTGGTTTGGAAGACCAAAAGTTAAATAACCAACCTTTGAAAAAACATTTAGTTTTTTTTGTGAGGTTTAATTAGCAGTGGTATTCCAAAGTCACAGTTTGACACCCGTTGACTCACGTCTTTTCTCATTCCGATAGTAAAAACATGCTAAATCACAGTGATGTTTTTGTATATTAAATGTAAAAACGGCACTATACTATGAAGATTTGCATATAGTATATACTGTATGATATTAGTACGTAGTATGGTATTGAGACATGGCATGTGGCTTCAACTAGTTCTGTGGATTTTGACTTTTCTCAGAGTGAAACCCTCATTTTGGTTTGATGTGGTTCATGGCTCCACGCTCCTCACAGTGAATAACAAAAGTATGAACTGATTAAGTGCGGTGGGTCACAGTCCATTCAGCCTGAACAACAAAGCCAGATTTTTTAATGGGAGAAAATTGTGGGCTACTTGCTTTGTTACATGGTTGTTCCAGGCACGTATAATTTATCTATGTAACGTTATTAGAGAGTGTTAGTGGTCTACATTTCCTTCCTGGCCGCAAAACTCAGTAAGCAGAGGTTATCCCAAGAGAAGCAGACATGGCTGGCATCAGTATTAATGAGGCCTGCTGGCTTCTCGGGGTAACTCCATTGGCTGCCAGCCTCTTGTTGCAGGGTGCGCTGTATTAGAGATTGCACCCAAACAAAACACATGTGATAGGAGAGTCCCTCCGGATGCACTGGAGTTGTGCCAGCCGCACTGTAATGTCCTTCCTCCAGCAGGGGCTGCTTCGGGCTAATGTTAGCTCTACTTCCCCACTCACCGTACATGTCAGCTGCTATGCTTCAACAGGAACGGGGGTTAAGGTTTCCTGGAGCAAGCTCCCTGTCGCCAGTAACAAAAACGTCAAACCAAGTATGCCACTGGGTAGCAGTACGTAGTAAATCATAGTACCAAGTGTGATTTACCTGTCTGTGCAAACCTCTGGGCAAACGACTGCAGCTATCAACAGACAGCTGGGGGGGGGGGTAGTATTCTAGCAACAAGCTCCAAGATGCTTTTTGTTGTTTTCCAAAAGAGAAACTACATGGAGCGTGCATACAACTTCTCCACAACAACCTACTTTGCTTTCATTAATATGGGAAACATATTTACACCTGGCTGGGATGTTGCCCGGTACATCTGCACCGTTCTACCACTGGCTACTGAGCAGCTTCACCCGAGCATATAACTGCCATTGCTCAAAGGCACCTTCACACCAGCTGTTTTATTTTATTCACTTTCCCCACACACACATTTCCCCAACAGATTTGACATAATAAACCAGTCAACCCTCTGGTCACAAGCCCGCTTCTGTAACCTTCAGGATACTGACACTCATGATACCAATAGCGGTTACTTTTGGATCTGCAGCCATACTTGTGTGACTGTCACATCACAGCTAGGTAGCTTAATAGCTGCGGATGGGGCAGCTGTTACCCATGCTGACAGCTCCTTATCCATCTGCCACTGCGAGGCAAACACAGGCCCTGTAACGCTCCCACCACAGGCACCGACATTAGCTCTCTCATGAAGTCTATTTCAGCCTCCATGGGCAAAACAGCTGCCCTACGGTCCACACCGCACTGTTTTTAGACACTCCAAAAAGGTTCAGCTCAAAGAAAAAAAAAAAAATGTCCTCCCCTACATCTGTTGCCAATGAAGCAAAGGAATGCATTTCCCCAGAACCCTCTTAATGTGGGTTCAAACGAGCACAAAAAAGCAGGTCAGGAAAACCTACACTGAAAAACATCTCCTCAAAATATCATATCATTGAGTAAAAAAAAAAAAAAAAAATATATATATATATATATATATATATATATATATAAAGAACTAATTGAGTTTTGGAAAGCAAGACTCAGACAGTTTGTTTGGTAGGAGAAGCTTCACTGAAGACATTCCACAGGGCAGATAAGCTGCAGGAAAGTCAGAGAATCAGCAGACAGGTCGAGGAGGTCAGTCCAAATGACAGGACAAGTGCCGTGAGCAACTGTGTGACAGGAGCTGAGCCAGGCTCCTCTTGCCCACAGAACACAAGGAGAGTATTGTGGCAGGCCTTGGTCTCCTCATACCAGCACACAGAAGAAAAAAAAAAAACACTCGCGCACATGCAGCTGCATGACTTTGTGAGAGGACGAGGAAAATAAAAGGGCCTTGGCTACAATTTAATATTAACTGCAAGAATAGATTTTCTGCCATCAATATAGAGTTTCTCCTGGAATGATTTTGTAGGCAGCTGCAGGTTTTGGTGGTTTGAGGGTAATGTTTGGTTTTGTTCCCACAACTAATCCTGTTTTGGTCCCATTTTTGTTATGAGGGGTTTAGAGCTAAAAATACATTTACTTTGATACTCGTATCATAAAAAGCTGTGCATGATATACGCTTTTCGTAGCCAATTCTGCTAGATTGTATTTTTTGGCAGATTCTACACTTTCTAAAGCAGTAGTGAAACTTTTCCTGCTGCTGAAGAAAACCACTGTTGAGTAAGTTGGGACAAAAACTAATACTCATATCAGTCAAGAGGCTGATACAGTTGGTGAACAGGCTGGATAATATTAGGCTAACCTGTACTGTCATAACAGACATTGTAAGTAGCTTATGGCTCCAATAAAAATAGCAGACAAGCCACTCTAACAAAGGACATACTTGAGGGCCCCACAGGTCTGTGGTGCAAACACACATTTCAACATGTGCCTTTGCCTTAATCAAATAATGATATGCTCCAACAACACCCTAAGAAAGAGAAGAAAAAAAAAAATGAATTCACTAATTAATTTAAGTCTTACCAGGGGAATCGAGATGATAATGGTCTTCTAAATGGACACATGAATGCCAATAAATACAAAGTCCCCATCTGATTTGATGCCTTTACACAAAGCATACATGTCTGTCAGTGTTCGACTGTAAGCAAACAGAATTAGCTCAGATATCCTCTCCAGAATAACGGTGTACAATAGAGTGTGTTCAGTGTGCCCAACCGGTGGGTTTCAACAAGTGAGAGCTGTGATGAAAGGCTCTGACGTCAGTTCCATTCATGAAAGGCTGGTGGCAACCTGTGGGGATGAAAATGCTTCCCTCAGCCTATATTGAGCCGGCTATATACCGAGGTGGCAGCCTGTGCTGCATGCCAGCCACCAGGGTGCTGTATTTATAACCAGGACAGGAGTAAGAATTTATTCTTCCACTTTAGGCACAATGAGACAGGATATGGAGGTGCCATAGGAGTCAGAAATTCAGGCTCGGTCACACAAACAGCAAAAATGTTGCGGTGTATTTAAACACCAGAAAATCAAGCCAAATACACCAAAAAGTTAAATAAGTCATAGAAACCAACAACCTTCTCCTTTACTACTGATGGCTTGAAGACAGTATGTATAGAATACATTAACAGGTATGATAACAACAGGGTATAGTATGGTGGTGGAGTAAGGAACCATACACAGTGGAGCCTGGTACAAGCCACTGTTGAAGTATCAAAGCTCTATCAGCTCCACTGTTCACTGGTAGCTGACCCTGACTTCCGACCTCCTCGTGGAAAAGCACAAGCAGAATATTTCCTGCAGGGATTAAGAAAGAGAAGTATCACATTTCATTAGAGTTATGTGGTAGCCTTGATTCTTGTTTTATTTGATCATCTCTAGTGTACGAGCATTCGTGCATCTCACTGGGAACATTTGACGGAGGGGCAAATAGCTGACCACAAACTAAGGCTAAACTGGTTTCCCAGGAGACAAGGGTGAGATTTCCCATGCTACAAGCCCTGCTGTCCCCCTTTATCTGTAAACTTTATCAGTTCTGCCTTGAAAATGGCCTGTTTGGTTTAAGTGTACAAAATAAGCTGTGCTAACCGAGCAGTAGATGAAACAGCAGTGGACTAGATGTAGAGCTGAAACATCCCCTGTTGCAGAAGAAGCAGACCCCAGCCCCCTGCCACACACCAGTGCAAATAGTGTTGTTAGTTTTGTGCATCCAAACGAAAATCCTGTCACACAATACAAACTCAAACAAGCCTGCATCTCTCGGATGCATGGGCCGGCAAAACTTGTTGTAGGTGGATATTATCTAACACGATGATGGAACTGCATTAGGCCAGAGGTGGACAACGTGGCATTCATTTTCCCAGAACAATATTATTCTTATTTTTGATGGACAGTATCTGGATTTTCCAGTAAATATTACCGCAGTCATAATGTCTAATTTGATGTCCATTTTGTACAACACAAATAAACTCCCACAGTGCTGCTTTTATTCAATATGCTTCTTCATCCAATCTTAATTATATTTGTATCATTCCTTTTAGTGCAGTAATACATTTGTTTTTTCTACATTTACTGTATTGCAGTAGTCTCTTGTGTGGCGTATCACCATCAGTATACAGTACTTCGAAATACAGTATTGCCACACAACTTAGACTTAAGAGGCTCTAAGCTAGCGTGTCCCAAAATAGCCTCATAGTTTAAAAATCTTTCAATAACAATGCCATAAAAAACATACCGCTCCTTAAAAGCAGCAAAATATTACATTAAAGTATCATTATAATATGATGATATAGGCCGACACTTTGACTTGTTTTTCATGCCAATGAGACAATTTGTTTTACAATTAAAAGACCACTTGATTGAAATGACTTAATCTTACCTAGTTACTACCAAGCTTATGTTTGAGCCCTGCCATGGAAGTTTGTGTGTGATGAAAGTGAACCAAAGCATGAAAATGTTGAGCTATCCCGGACATACACTAATGTAAATATAGCCTAACCAAGCCATAAATAACTAAGAATATTTCTGTAAGATGGTGGCCTAGTGGAAGCTACAAACCCAACACCTGTTGTTCCTTTGATATCATGTTGAGGAAGTTAGCTCTTTAAAAATCTCAAAATCACAAACTTCAGAGATTAAAAAAAATCCAAAAACCCAATTAATCTGTCCAATCTGAGAGAAGAGAGTAAAAAAAAAATCAACACGCAAAATGTTAGAATTCCCAGGTTCTAATAATACCATGGCCTGGGTTAACTCACCCCTTCCCCCAACAGAGACTCCTCATCTCACTCATCTGTATCGTCTAAAACTGTGCAGCAAGAGAAACACTAGAAAGCTCCTTTGTTGAAGGAAATATCATTCAGGTCTGTGGAAACAGCACCAGCAAAGCACAGGCCAGGCCCTCACTTCACCCGAGGCAAGCGCAAACAGTAATCTTGTGACTGTATGCCGACTTCCTCACACATGCATCCGGATTCAATGTTAGACTAAGGTGAAGTGTCACACTCCCGGTCACATGTTGACTAATACTGACAACAACTACAAAAAAAGAGAAAGAACAACTGGAGCCTTAGTACTAGTGCACTAACCGATGACCATTCAGGCACACAAGTTGAATGAGCTACTGCAAAGAATGAGTTTAGACAGAGACAGGAATTTTGCAGAGCAAAGCACGTATTTCCATAGTGAAGTGACACAGCTGTGGCAGACGTCAGGGTTGTTTCAATGAAAGCTGTACGAGCCTGCAAAACTCAACAAAAGGAAGGCAATGACCTTAACATGAATGCCTCCTTCTAAGTCTGAAATTACATGTTATTAAGATTTTAATGTCAGTCAAAACTGTTTTGGCCCCCCATTCAGCGTTATCAACATCCATACGACTCTATAAACACAATTTTGCTTTATAAAGGCAGCAAAAACAAATCCATCTCTTCCACCATATTAGAATAACATTAAGCATTAAGGTCAACAAGGCCACTAGCAAATTTGATTTGCCAATTCTGTTAATATCAAGCATTTTCCACAGTAAAATACAGATAATACAATGACAGTGGAAGCTGACTTTCAGATTCCACCAGCAAGCAGACTGGCTGCTTATGACAAACCTTGCAGCCCTGGTTAATTTTCCCTTCAGACATCCAATGCACAGACACCCACAATCAGTGACTGTGATCATGAGCAATCCCCTTGTTCTATATATGATCAAATTCTATGGGCAGCTAAATGATCCCCTTCTACTTTCATTTGTACACTCCAATGAGCAAAACAGGAAACACTTTCCACATGATGTCAAAACACGGATCCCTGGCTAGACTGTAGATGCCTACACCCCTCTTGGAGAAGTGGGGCAACGTTATTTATTAATGCAATTACAGAGATCTCCTCTGTGCTGTAGAGAGTATATGAAGCCACGTATATCAAGTCACTGTGGTTGTGTAAGTTACTACTTGTGTGTTCACAGTCTTTGCAATCCGTCTACAGAAACGGATGAAAGAAACAGTTCGTAGATGTTCTGGTGCATGATCCAAGCATTCACTCACAATTTCTGCACAATTTTTATGTGAAATGTATCGGAGGATAAGATTACAACCCCTCAGTAGTAGTACTGCTGCTCTCTATACGTTATCAAACACAACACGGCTACGCTCGGGCGACTGCATATTAATGCAACCGCGAAACACTGTTAGATACTTAGTATTGCAACTTCACTGAAACAGAAAACCAACTAGTTGGTTAGTTTTGTACTTGTTAAAGGATTATTTTAAACCCCGATCACTATTTAGCAGGAAGGTGTAACAGAATCCCCGCAAGCGCAGTAAAGCCGGTTTCATCGAAACTCTGGGATGCCATGGGCCAAGTCATGGGAACACTATGTCGCAGCTATTAATACGGCCTTTTAACGCCCTAAACGCAGAGTCGCCGGAAAGGCTTCCGCGGCATCAGTGCATCAACACACCAAACATTAGAAAAGCGAGTGACACGAAAACGCCACAGCGTACTCAGACGGTGGATACCCGGTACCCCGGGTCCGCTGTAGCGGCCACACAGAACCAGACACTCGCTTGTTAGCTAGCAAGCTAGTGTACTTTCCCTGAAGCCTATCAATGTTGTCAGTCTAACGTCAGCTAGAGACACAAGTTACACTGCCACACGAGCTGTAAATGACGCCTTTGCCGCCCGTTTTTCTACGTTAATGTTAACCTAAATTCCATTTTTGTGCGGTTGGCGATTGCAGACTGCAGCGCATAGCTTACAACCAAGACCGCCCAGGTCCGTTATCGGACATGCAGTCAAACCAGGTCGCTGCTAACGCTAAAGCTCATTAACTCACTCTTCTGCCTTACCTGCATTGTCACAGCAATCCGTTGTTAAGACACGGATCAAATCCGACGCATCGCCCTGAGATAAAGCTACAGGCAACGAAAACAGAAATAACCGATACCGCCAATCGCTCCTCCTTCGCTAGCCTAGGCGGATGCGCTTCATCGGCACATCAAATTGGGTTTGTATACCAAAATATGAGTGTGTGGTTGCACAAAAATGTCACATGCATTCGCAGCCCTTTCTGAAAACATTTGTCCGACTGTTTATGGGGGTCTAAGATTTCAATTATGAAGGAAAATTTTAAAGAAGCATGTCAGAGTGAGGTACGTCCGATAATGGACGCATCAGTGTTCCATCGGTTCTAAGCAGACTAGCTACATAGCTAAGCGAGCTAACGTTAGCTACCCAGCTAGCTCTCTGCGACACGATTGTAAGCGCTGGTGGAAAGCACAAGCAAATGTGAGCGGCCCAGTGGTATTCCAATACGGGCCAACAGCAGTCAGTGCCACCGTAACCCAGAGGAGAACAAACAGCGTCAGTAAATCACAAAAAAAAATGTTAGTACACGTTAAGTTAATCACCACATCGCTCACCAGCTCTAGGCATCCACCCTCTTGACAGCGAATCCCCTGTCTGTGTGACCACTGTTAAGATCGCATCAATAAAAGAAACACTTCCGGTAAAACCTTCACAATAAAACCGTCACAGAGAAATTAAAACAATAAACAACGCTTTTGAGTAAAACCACTAGGCCAAATTTGGTGTACCATCTGGGATTTTAAACCTGGTTGTAAATAACATATATTTGCGTTTTCTTTTATTTTCAATTTTGTCTCATACAATTAGCAATTTAATAGGCCTACATATAATAAAAGACAATAAGTGGCATAAAGGAATTTTCAATTATGGAGTTTAACATCATGAAAGACTTGTATTAGGATTAATATAGTAGGACAGCATGCTTATTCAAGTGGAAGTATAACCATAAGTGTATCAAAAATTATTTTTACTGTAAATTTTTGGTGTATTATAGTGTAAAATCAGTTTGTAACCATAGGAAATAAGACAAAACAAAAAAATTACAACACATAGGTGTAATGATTTTTCTGTACATCTTTTAGTCCTTATCAAGATCACTGGTTTTCTCATCTGAGCCATTTACTCAATGATTAACATAATAACATAATGAAAGAAAAACAACAGTGCATCAATTTAAATGTTTAGTAACATAAAGGCATATTGGGGTATTTAGTCATAATGTTCACCCTAACCAACTAATTTTTTAAAAGTTTGGTTTGTTAATGTCTTCCACTCCACCTTTATTTTGAAATTAAATTGCCATTCCTGAAATTCAAATGGTTAAAATTGTTATAACCACCGCACCACACACAGATTTCAACAATATGAAGTGGTGTGAGAATTATTATTATTTATTTCCCCCAGAAACAAAAGCTGCTCTCCAAAATTTCTTAAAGACCTTAGAAAGGAAGGTGGAAAGCCAAATTTTATTATGAGCCATTAGAAGTTTACTACATTTCATATTTAGGTAATGTCGGCCTACTATGCAATATGCTGCTAAAGTCACCAGACAGTATCTACAGGATTTTGCTTGTCATGCTGGTGATGTGGAAATGTAAGTTAATTCTACTGTTGCACTCACTGGAAATCTTTCTGAAATACATCAGCTGTATACATTAGCAACATTTCTTTTCTTCATTTTTTAATGATTCCATTCAGATAATCTCTTTGTGTATCCATCATTGGTCACTTAAACCATTTGCTGTTGGTCTTGTTGTTTAGATTTACCACTCTGGCTATGCCTAAAAAAAGAATAATTTGTTCAAGCTGCAGACTAAGCTTTTCTCGCCCTCTAATGTTTGACAAAGAATATTACATCCTGTACTCCATACTTTTAAAAACGGTCACTTGGGGGCGTGGAGGTCCACAAATTGCTGTTGGACACAACAGTTAGTGGACGTGAGCAGAAACATATTTGTCCTTCATTCTTAAAAAGTTTACTAATTCCAGTCTACAAAGACCAGAACATTTTTAAAAGCAACAACTTACACTTCCTTTTAGTTGTAAAAATGGTAGAATGGTGTTGATCTGCAATGCTTTTGAAAAGGATTTCAACTTACGTGACATACACTAACCGGTTTAATTATAACATAGACACTTAGGTTTTGGTCCATGCAAACACATTAAAAAAGATCACATGAATATTCAAATAAATTAGTAAGTAGCTTCAGTTTGAGAATAAAAAAGGAGGGAGGAAATGTGGGTGTCAATCTTCTGTTCCTTAAATTATAAATATGTAGATAAATAAATAACTTTAAATGTAATAACTGACCTGCCAAACAGTGTATGAACAACAGGATGTAATATTATTTATTAGACATTAAAGGGCGAGGAAAGCTTAGTCTCTAGCTTGCATAATTCTCAGTAATTTGACCACAAAAATTACAAAAAGATTATTTGAATTAAATCATAAAACTTTATGAAAAGAGTTTATATGTATTCAATAAGTAATCATTTTTATTTATTGTTAACTATTGTACCTTGTTAATTAAGATCTGAGGTTTGTGACTTTTATGCAAATTAATGTATCTGTATCATACAATATTGTGCAACTTTGACACATTGTTGTCTGTAATGTAAGTGATAATGTGCAATGACTGTTTCTAGTGTAGACAGCTAATGTATCTGTTTCTGAAGGATTTTCAATGAGTGCAGCACTAGAATGAACTGCAATACTGTCTGATGTTTTGAGCAGCACATTGAACTACACGCTGCTGTGTTGCTGTACTGATTACGCTCCCCTGCCAACATGCACTGTAACCGTGCAGGACAGTGTGGAGGTGTGACGTGCACAAGCCCTGAATATAGTGTGTCTCCTGTAGGAGGGGCGAGTGTGGATCTGGACTGGGCGCCCTTGAAAAGCTTTCCCTCTGACCTGCCTGGTCCCACTCAGCCAGACTAGTTGAGCACAGCAGAGCACAGCAAGCCCCTCTGGACATCATGGGACTCACACAGGACCCCAACTTCCAAAAGCTGCAGGACTGGTACACAGCCCACGCCCTGAACCTCAACATGAGGCATATGTTTGAGGCTGACAAGGAGAGATTCAGCAAGCTCAGGTATACATCCTATTAAAACTATTTTTATTGGGTAGAAATGCAGTATGCACAGCATCACTGAACAGGATGTATGTTTGTAATTTCACATGATAATGCTTTTATGCTATACAACTGTGCAGCTCGACCACAGAATCAGAAGTTTGTTTGGATATTGTATCTGTTTTTTCACTAATGTCTTTCTGTGTTTGGACAGCCTAACACTGAAAACTGAGGATGGAGACATTCTTCTGGATTACTCCAAGAATCTCGTCACTGATGAAGTCATGAAAATGCTGGTTGATCTGGTAAATTAATTTCCATCTTAATTATCCGTGGCTTTTTAAATGTTTTAGTAGGTTTTCTTATTAGCTCCCTAATAATACAATTTGATTAAGAGCTGATATGGGCAGCTGTAAGGTGGAAATCCCATCAGTCCTTGCAACAAGCTGCAAGTGGAGGTCCTTTCATCTGACATAGGCTTCATCTTGAGACAAAATATGTGTCTTTTTATGTACACAAGTTGAGTGCATTGATTGGTCATCAATTTGAATCATAACCCTAATATACCATTTCATTACTGACCTATACATTTTGGATATTTATCTGCTGCTGTAATGAACTAGCATTTATTGTCCCCTTCAGGCCAAGTCAAGAGGCATTGAAGCTGCCAGAGAGAAGATGTTCACAGGAGGCAAGATCAACTTCACTGAGGTGCTTATTGTTGACCACATGTCAGCTGTAACCCTCTTGACATGGGGCGAAACAGCCACTGGCAGAGCATTTACACCATGTGACACAATGTTTTTGGCTTTTTTTTAAATGAACACTGAATACAGTGAATGCAACAGCTGAATAAGCTTTAACTTCTTCATCACCAACAGTATAAGCAGCCAACAGTAAAGGATCAATGCCACAGTGCTGAGTGTAAGTGTGTCTGTGTGTGTATTGTTTCCTGGTGCTGTGGATATGAAGGGCCGCGCTGTGCTCCACGTGGCTCTGAGGAACCGCTCCAACACTCCCATCACGGTTGATGGGAAGGATGTGATGCCAGATGTCAACAAAGTTCTCGAGAAGATGAAGGGCTTCTGTCATGTGAGTGAAATGCACCAACAGAAAGATGTTGCACTGGAGTTTACACATTTCACAGTATGAGTTTAGTCATCCTGCTCATGAAGGTTTGACGTGTTTATCTGTTGCAGAGAGTTCGCAGCGGTGAGTGGAAGGGCTACACAGGAAAGGCCATCACAGATGTTGTCAATGTCGGCATCGGAGGATCTGACCTTGTGAGAGCAATTTATGGAAAGCTGTATTTTTGATGCATCTTACTGCAAAATTTCACATGATTGACAGCTCACACATTCGCTCCTGTGAGCCGCTGAGTACAGCCACAGTCTTATCCGACTTTGAACTTGAATTGATTTGAACTGCAGGGCCCCCTGATGGTGACTGAGGCCCTGAAGCCTTACTCAAAGGGTGGGCCACGTGTGTGGTTTGTGTCAAATATTGATGGAACGCACATCGCCAAGACCCTGGCACAGCTGAATGCTGAGACGACCCTTTTCATCATCGCATCCAAGGTACTATAGCTGGTTGCACCAGATTAACATCTTAAGCAAAAGTGCCTTCTAATTCATATTTATGTTTGCACAATCAGTTTGTACAAATTCTTTCATGGACGGACCAGTTGTAAATGAAGTTTCCATTGAGGCAGATGAATCTGGCTGTGCTGCACACCAGCACAACCAGATAAGGGTATCTGAAAACATGGACAAGAACAGACACAGACAATGACATTCTTTGTTTTTCTGGTCTGTGAACACTTATGTATGTATTTTGTCAATCTAATTCTCCATTTAAAGACATTCACCACCCAAGAGACCATAACCAACGCTGAGTCGGCCAAAGCATGGTTCCTTGAACATGCCAAAGATGTAAGTATGCAGCGGGCTCAGACAGCAGCAGCATTTTGTTAGTTGGCTGACTGATATATCCTTCAATCATATCCTCTCTATGTTTCAACAGAAAGCTGCTGTTGCCAAGCACTTTGTTGCCCTTTCCACAAACGGAGTAAGTCACAAAACACTATTTACAGGTTAAACCTTCTCTCTCTGATCTATCTGATCCTAACTGTCCTGCTTTTCTCTGTCTCCCCCTCAGCCCAAAGTGAAGGACTTTGGCATCGACACAGAGAACATGTTTGAGTTCTGGGATGTGAGTGCTCTTTAAGCCTTAAAGCAGACTGTGTGCAGCAGGTCCTGTCTTCATCCACAGACTGTGATGCGGGCCGTAGGCAGCAGCTATAAATAAGCTAGACTTTTGACCTGTGAAGTAGGTGGGACGGACGCTCTGGCCAGCAGCTGCTGGGTAATCAGAAGCCTCTCTCTTCAGACTCAGTTATTATTGGTAGCGACCTTCTCTCTTGCAGAGGTTAGTGTAAAGGCTGGGTTGCATCAAAGGTCAGGGAGCTGCATTCAGTTACATTGTTGGTATTTAAAGGGTAACAGCTATAATACGCCCTTTATGTCACAGCCAGTGTTTTGCACTCATTACATGTACAGAGTATACAGTATTTTCAGTCCCTAAGAGAGAGAAAAAACACTGGGACAGAACTTATGCAAAAGATCAGAAGCTAAATGACAATGTGCTAAGTGAACTGTGTTGTTCATGTTAATGCTTATTAAAGATATAAATATTTTGTCCTGAGTGTACAGGTACAGTAGTACAACTCAAAAACGTGTGGCTTATGGTTAATTACATTAATGTTCCCCTTGCAGTTACCACCACCTTTTGTTGTGTGCTATGCTTGTTTTTGTCTTTCATTAAAACCCCACATTTTGCAAAGGAGTTTTGTATAAGGCATGGATATATTTTCAGTGTTTTGTTTATTTTTGTCTTTTAGTGGGTTGGCGGTCGTTTCTCCTTGTGGTCTGCAATTGGAATGGCCATTGCCCTGCATATTGGTATGTACAGTGAAAACACACATTTTTGTTTTTTTTAACTACTAAAACTAAATTATTTAAAGCCACTATGTTTTGAATTTGAACATTTCTGACTTTGGCGCCTCCCAGTGGTATTATCAAAAAAGGCAGTGTGGCAGACAGCAATGCACGCATCATCCCACTAATTTCAAAGATGCTATAATGACATAACAAGACGATGGTAGTGCAGGATCAAAAGTCAGAAGTTACTACAATCTATCCAAAAATTGTTGAGACATTCAACTCAAAAACGACATTCAACGCAAATGTCAACTTCATGGTGGTGCTAGTGGGAAAGTATAAGGATCAACAAAGTCATTAGGATTCATTGTCTGGGAGCCAGAATGTCTGTACAAAATGTCATGGCAATCCCCCCAATAGCTGTTGTGATATTTGAGTCTGGACCAAAGTGGTGGACAGTCTTACTGACCAACATTGCCATTCATAGAGCCACATCGCTAGCATGGCTAAAAATTCTACATACAGTGGCTTGAGTAAATGTATAGGAATTTGTCTTGCTGATAGTGGTGGAGAGACAAATTGAAAATACAAGAATCATTCCAATCAATGAGTTCATCTGTTTAAGCAATAGTTTATTCAGTCAGTTAACTTTTTTCTCACTTCTTCTCTCCTCATCAGGCTTCGACAACTTTGAAAAACTTCTTTCAGGAGCTCATTGGATGGTAGGTGCTTCTCCAACACCTTCAGTTCTCCACCTCTCTAGTGCAGAAAAACTATTCACGTGAGCCTTCCTGGAGAGAAGATACAGAATACATGAATGTAAATTAGCATCCCTCCCTCTGCTGCAGGACAACCACTTCCGCACCGCTCCTCTGGATAAGAACGCTCCCGTCCTGCTGGCTCTGCTGGGCATCTGGTACATCAACTTCTTCCACGCTGAGACCCACGCCATGCTGCCCTACGACCAGTACATGCACCGCTTCACTGCCTACTTCCAACAGGTCTGCC
>VMKM01001741.1:0-89897 GCA_008360985.2 Macquaria ambigua | reverse complement strand
CCCCCCACCCCCACCCACAATGCTCACGGATTTCTGTGAGAACATCCAAGAGAATATCAAGTAATATTTTATGTTATCAAATAAGTTATTTAAAAGGCAACATCCTTCACACTGACCAAAGAGAGAATGACTTTGTGGATACAATCTTAGTATGCATGGTGATATTAACATGGACTGTCTGTGTTAATAGTCCACACCCATCAGAGAGAATTTAACGCAAGTATTTGTTATCTAGGGTGACATGGAGTCAAATGGAAAGTACATCACTAACCATGGAGCTCGTGTAAACTACCACACTGGGCCAATAGTGTGGGGAGAGCCAGGAACCAATGGACAGCATGCCTTCTACCAGCTCATCCATCAAGGTAACATCAAAGATCATCATTCAACCACAACAACACATAGGTGACGCAGTCAGTCAGAGTGTAGATTCTGTTTTACTGGTAGCATTGCTAGCTGGTTAGCCTCATGCCATGAGCCCGTGGGTTACTTGTGTGCACTAAATGTGTCACTAATGCAGTCCAACTGTGTCCAACTCAGGAACCCGCATGGTGCCTTCTGACTTCCTGATCCCAGCTCAGTCACAGCATCCCATCAGAGACAACCTGCACCACAAGGTATCACTGTGTTAGAAGAATTATTTGTCTAAAGCAGTGCATTGAATGGGTAGAGACCAGCAGTGTGGTTCCTCACCTTCTTGAATAGAGTATAACCACTGAAATGATTATTTTTGCTTCCTTGTTGTAGAGAAGTTTGTTTAGTCGAGTATTGGTTGAACACTAGATGCTGCAAACATTTTATTTTACAGTTTTATTTATTCACAGTATGAATTCAAGATACATTTTTTTACATTTCCTAAATGATCTTCCAGATCACAAAACATCTTGTGATATCTGAGGAATTTTGAGCCCAAAATTGTGAAAGAGTGATCTAAGCTGCCCCTACAGTGGTGTGAGGTTAGCGTGTGTATACTATCAATTGCCTGGAAAACCTGAGGAATACATATTTTTGAGAGATCACCCTTAAAGGTCACACATTCTTCCACCACAAGAGCCAGCTGAAGTAAAAGACACTGAACCTCTATGTGCTCCAAGAGTGTCGACCGGACTTCCACAGAGCTTTGCTTCTTTTGACCATTGCTGACGGGTGTAATTGAATATCTATTCTTGGTCAGATACATGGAGAACTTAATAATGAGGAAATCAACACTGTAACACTGTAAAAAGATAATAAACTATTAGGTTACAACCAAAACTACACATTGTAATAGCCAATCCGCTACAGGTCTGAAAGGCAATATGTCAACATATTAGAGTACAACGCAGAGACTACTGGCTTGCATCTATATCACTCACTGTAAAACATTGTACTGTATCTGAAGGTGTGTCTGTGTGTGTTTGATGTGGCTGTAGATCCTGCTGGCCAACTTCCTGGCCCAGACAGAGGCTCTGATGAAGGGTAAGACCACAGAGGAGGCCAGGAAGGAGCTGGAGGCCAGCGGCCTGAGTGGAGAGGCTCTGGAGAAAATCCTTCCACACAAAGTGAGTTGAATCAAGAAAAAAAAAAGGCTGACTCTGTGACTCTGTGACAACAAACTGAAGCCTGAATTTGAGAAGAGGCAGTCATCTCATGTGACTCGAACAAAATAAATCAGGCTTGATCTGAGGCAGTGCTAACGGCAGACTGTAATAAGTACCAGGACTAAGAAAGCGTAGGAGGTAGTGCCCCCCAGTGACCACGAATAAACATAGCAATCCAAACCTTAGTAAGAGCATTTGTGATGATTGCATGCACAAAGTGGTCTGTATTATGACATATGTCTCCTTGTTTAACCCAGGTATTTCAAGGAAACAGGCCAACCAACTCTATCATCTTCAAGAAACTGACCCCATACACACTTGGAGCACTTATAGGTGAGAGCTAACAATGTTTCTCGTGACTCGCAGCCACTGATATTAAAATGAAGCCCATGAATGAAATAGTGCAGTAGTGTTATTGTTAGTGGTTGTAGAGGTAGTTTTATTTTGGTTATTTAGATCCCTTTTTAACTCAAGGCTAGTCTCCCAAGAGTCCATATGAAAGACTATAGAAAGACTATATAGCACACACATATACATTATATACACACACGATTATAAATAGCTGCACGCACGCGCACACACACACACACACACATTTATACGTAAGCATTCATAGTTACATACACATTTCATATACACAAATACATACATACAGCAATAATTCAAAGTATGTTGACCGCCACAGTTATACAGTCTACAGTCCATTAATTATATGAAACATGTTGAAAACACATTATTAAAAATAAAGGTCTGTCTACCCATTCCAGTTTTTATCCTTGGTAAAACATGATTTTAATCTATATTTCTTATGTTGAAGTTTGTTTATGTCGCACTAGCAACAGTTTGTCCTGCCTGCTTATTGGCCTTTTAAACTTTCGAATTTTTCCAGATAGTGCAATTGAATGCTGTCTCACATGTTTCACTACCCCGGCCATCACATTATATAATGCAACTCACTCATTCCTATTTCAAACCCCACACTGCACAGCAATAACTGACCAGGCTCAGTGGGCTAGACAAATAGGGAGACCACGCACAATTTAAAGTAATTCAAACAATATTTTATTGGAAACTAAGACAAAACCAACAAAATAAATGAATCTATAGTCTGTAAGTCCGTAGTGGGTGCAGTGTTGAATGTGTGTGGGGTGTTGTGAAGACAAAACAAAAAGGAAAACCAAACCAAAAGGGTAGATGGTGATGGTAAGAGAAAGCGAGACAGAATGAGGAGCCAGCTTAAATAACCTAAGCCCAGCCTGCCCAGGTGCAAGACATCATGTTAAATGGCTCCGCCCATCTCTACCTGCAGGCAACCTGCAAAGGAAAAACAAAAACAGCAGGAGGAGCACTGACAGAGTCAGAGGTCGTCACAATAACTGATATGACTGTAAATTAAACTATGAGATCAAGAATATCATGAGATGGATATCTTTAGATAGTAGTAACAGTAATGATCCCATATTGCTACAATTTACAGATGAGATTCAGTCAGGATGCTGCACGCTGTTGGATAGTAACAGTCAGTCTGTTTGCACTTGGGACGCCAAACTAAGAGAACAGGTTATATTATGTACAGCTCCTTTGTGTTAGCTCTGAAATCCTATTTAATTAAAAACAAACAACCACTTAATCCTCTCTGTAGTCATTTTTCTTTGTTGTGTTAATGATTATTCTGTCTTGTTTTACAGCGATGTATGAGCACAAGATCTTCATCCAGGGTGTAATGTGGGAGATCAACAGTTTTGACCAGTGGGGGTGAGATAGGTTTTACTATACACTATACACATGCAGTTAATAAACTACTGGCTTTATTGAGCAGCTTTCATTTCGTCAGCCCTTAACAAGCAGCAGCCTGACATCATTACATACACTTGGAGTTTCCAAAAATACTAAATATGTCAGGTTGAATTTTGGGGTAAATGTGTGTAAAATCTAGAATATTTCCATCTGATGGAGCGGTGCAGCCATAAAATGATGGAGTCTTGGGTTTGAATATTTCACTCAGTGTAATAAACATATATCTTCAATAAAGAGTTGGAACAAATGGATACAGAATGTATGTGATACTGTCAGAAAATGAGGAATATGATGATTTTAAAGAAATAAAAGGGGGAAAACTGGATGTTAAGGGGTTAATGAGTGTGACTGTGTATCAGGGAGTTGGTGAAAAGGAGCATAACTTTTATTTACCCTATGTTTTCTTCTATTTTGGTACAATCCTGCCCCTCAACTTGGAAGTCATCTCTAAAATGAGCATTTTGAAAATATTACATATAATTAAAAACTCACAGTGTTAATGTGGCTGAAATTGTCTGTTTTTGATTGTATGTTCTCCAAGTATCCCCATCACTGAACCCATCGTCTCTCTTCTGTTTGTGTGCGCTCTCCTTCCCCTCCGCTTTATTAGAGTCGAACTGGGCAAACAGCTCGCAAAGAAGATCGAGCCTGAGCTCAAGGATGCCGCACAGGTCCACTCCCACGACTCCTCCACCAACGGACTCATCAACTTCCTCAAGAATAACTTTGCCTGAGTCAAGCCCCCCCCAACAACTTCCACTTTACTCCACATCATTATCCATCTCATCATGAACCACATAGACAGGAGACTAAGAGGCAGCTGGTCACTCCCACGCAGTCGAGCTGAAGCACTCTGTATGTTTTTACTCTCATTGTGAATTTCGTGACTGTCTACAGTGCTGTCTTTTCTATGTTTGTCTGTTCACCACTGTGAGGGGAAAAAAGCTTTTTGTATTGGAGTGTTGTGGAAGGCAGATTGAAATATGCTCTCACTGTCTCTCCACTGTCACAAGAAATTTAGTTTCTAGAATAAATATCTTTACACAACGCCAGTTTCAGTGTCAATCGTACCTGGTCTAAAAAATAAACATACATAAACACAGCAGCTGTTCATTGTGCTCCTATACGCTGTACAAATGGCTGTTACTGCAATAATGTGCATCAAAGTGCTGCTAAAAGAAATCATGCTTTCTCTCAACCTCTCGCGCTTGTGTAAGTACCAAGTCACTAGATGGCATCAGAGTGCCAGATTTATTTACTGGGAGAAAATCTGCCACACAGTAATCTACTGTTTATTTAGTGGAACAAAGGGTCAAAGGTCAGTCCATCTGCACTGTTCCTCCCCACAAATCCCCAGCCTCCACAGCATCCATTTAGAGAGAAAAACAAACAGCTGGACTGAACAGCATCTGGACTGCCAGCCACTCCTCACTGGCACTATATTTAAACATCATTAAACTTAATTTGCTTAATGTTTCAGTATCCTGTGCCAAAATGTCCCTGTGAACTTCTCCTGTAAACATAAAATCACATATAATATTGGTATGAGAGACGACATCTCACACAGTACATCATGCTGTTAACCACAATGCACTAACAAGACAAAATAGATTTCATGATGTTTGGTTCTCCTCATACTCACTGCTGGGTACATACAGAGTGTGTATGAGGACAAACAGAAAGTAAAAAAAAAAAAAAAATCCTAGACCCCCAGACACTGCTGGGTTTTCAATGCTGTTGCCAGGCAACAATACTTTACTTCAAATCTAACTTGTCCTTTTTATCTCTAGCTCTGAAACAAGATACAGAAGAAAGTGAGTTTGACTGAGGATAGAAAACGTCCTCATTGCCATTTTCAGGATGTAGCAAATTATTAGTAAAATTCCCTTCAGTTTCTGATGCCCAAAATATACATGTTTTTGTTTATTCCAGAGAACCTGTCACATTTTTGCAAATGGTGTCACATTTCTGAATGGATGCATGGATACACACTTACAGCTACTGATAAAATTAACTGGAACCCACTGCTGAGTTATGACTCAGGTGCAATAGGTTGAAATAAACAAGCAGCAAGTCAGTATGAGGAAATAAGTCATTAGGTCCAGGCCTAGTTCACTGGAGAGCAGAATCAAAAGCATGAAAAAGGTTCTGTGTGCGTTCCTGAGATGTTTGTTGAACAATGGCGCTGCATACCCTCACATTCCACTTCATGCTTTATTGGTTGGGCCTGTCAGTCATTTTTTTTTCTCTCTGGCCGGTTAAAGAGCTGCCCCCCTGACTCCACCAAGGTCGCAACCTGCCCCAGTGCGGTGGTTGCCATGGCGACGTCACCCCCCTGCCACTTTCGACTGTGCAGTCCCAAGTTCATGGCGGTGTCAGGCGAGGGGTTGGAGCGGGGTTTGGGATTCTTCTGAACTGACTAACCAAGCTCTCGCGCTACAGCCCGTTTAAACATCTTCTGAGAGGTCTGGTCTCCACGCATTCATATCATTTGCATTCATCATGAGCCACAGTGCTGGAGGCAGTGTGAGGGTCAGCATCCTTGCATGTAAACAAGCTTGGAAACTCGGCCCCAGAGGAGAAGAGCAGCCTGCAGGTCTGCAGCCAGTTTGAATTTTCTCTTGAACTTCACTGGAATGCTTTTAATGTGCCTGAATTCAACTATCTTCCCCTCCCAGAGACCTTATGGGAGCATATTCTCTTGGGCTAAACATTAGTCCTGCAAACACATGACCCCACACCCAACACACAACCCACTCACACCACATTTCCCAATATCAAACCCAGTGGATGCTCCCTCTTTAGTTCCCTGTCTGTAGTCTGCGGCTACCATTGACAGCAGTGACACAGAAACCCTGCAGCTTCATTTTTCCCACGACTACTGGAGTTATATAAAGATTAACTTAAGTACGTGGGCAGAACTCGTCATGCTGCAGCATAGGAAGCCAGCAGCAGTCCCATGAGGCTGCAGGGGGCTTCAGCTGACCCCTTGTTGCTCAGGCTCCATGTCCTCCCGTAAATATATATTTTTTCAGATCCCCATTAGCTGGATCCATCTTTAAATGTATTGTTGTTGGGGTCCACATGAAAAAACACAACACACCAAACCTCCTTCACCTCAAAAATACAAGAACAATGTGACCTAAGATTATAGTTCCCATGTTATTGCGCATCTATGTGACCATCTGGTGAAGGGAAAAATTAAGCAGTGCAGTTCTCACCTCCCTGAGAAACGACTTTCAAAATATATAAGCGAGAAAAAAACCCACTTTATTTTAATGTTTTGGTATAAAATATCACATGAAAATATATGCATGCTCTGTATCGGAAAAATGTCTCTAATGTCTCTGACCTCACAGAACAGTCAGAGGTTTCTTTCAGCGGTTCATCAGATGGGCTTGTTTGTCCTCCTGGGACGCCTCTAGGTCAGTTATCTGGTTTTCTGTGTAGGCTTTTGAACACTGTGCACCCATTGTAAGAATTTTTTGTCTTCACTGTCTCTCCTCAATCCATAGAAATACACATATACTGACCGACATCTGGCTCTTATTCAGCATAACAATGTGAGAGATTGAAAAAAAAAAAAAAAAACAGAAAAAAACTCCCACTCTGTTGGTCTGTTGGTGATACAGTATATCATAATGTTCACAGTGACAGTGACAGTTGGTATCTCACATTTTATGATCAAGGCTGTTTCTGAGTGTGATGACATATTTGCTGCCACACAGGCACGACTGTGGAGTTTTTGTCGGCAGCAGTGGAGGTAGGATGAATTCTTTTAACCTTTTAACAGTTGTTTAAGGCTGTTTCATGGAAGTGACTCAGTTCAGTAGTAGCAAAAAATGTTGTTTTCTTCTCCAAGGGCAATAGAATAATTTATTCAGTCTTCTGAACAAAATAATGGACGATTGATGTAGTCTATAGAGCAGCACCCGAATGGTTTGTTATGGGTGAAAAACTGAAGCAACAGAGGCAGAGACATCCTGACTCTTAGGCCCTAGTAAAGGGGTCAAGTTCCAAAAACGATGGATCCTACATTTCCCATGATGCAACTAAATAGCATAATTCATAAGACCCTCCATGACTGGTAAATGTCTTTCAAACTCCACACCTCTAGTTTATAATGCAGATTTCCTGATAAAAAGTCTCAAGCCCAAGCCAAGATAACCCTGATGACATCATCAGGGTTATTTTCTCAGCTCCCTGCAGATCCACAGAGGACAGTTTTCCCAGGCTGAGGAGCACTCCTCATGACAAATAATCAGATTTTTGATGTGTAAAATTGGTGAAATGCCTCTTTAAATGGTCAGTTCACCCAAATCCAGAAGCTTTTGAGATAACTGCCACTGAGACGTCTGCTGTCATCCCAACACAACGCAGCCTGGTAGTCTGTGGGTTAAAGGGGAACTACACCGATTTTACACATCAAAGTCTGTTTACAGGTCTTGGGGTGCACTACTGCATATGTGAAAAAAGTTGGCTCCAGGTGGAGCTGTGCAAAATCTGATAAATTGTCTCAAGTGATGTCACTTGAGTCAGCGTCAGTTGGGGCTGAAGTTTGAAAATGAAAAAAACCTGGAGGTGTGGAGTTAGAAAGAAGTGAACTTACCAGACCTCTGCAGCCTGCTCTTCATCTCTGCTGGAGGCTAGCAGCTCAAGGCTACCTTAGCAAGCATAACACACCTCAATCTCCAACAGAACTGTAGCAGGTCAAGTTGCATTGTGGGTGATGTAGGCAGCAGGTTGTGACAAGAAAGAAGAATGCATGGAATAAAAAGGACGATATCTCTGGTTCTGCTGCATCCTTTTTTTAAAACTGTCCATCATGAGTCCGACAATAGGAGTACAATGCTAAATTGGTGGAGTACTCTAAGGCGCCGACCATGAACCACAACGTCGCATTGCTGCAGCTTGAACCATAAAACATATCGCGATTTCAGGATTTTTCCCGGAAAGAGCTGACATTACGTGTTCAGAGCATCAAATGTAATATCAACTAAGTTGAATCACCGTTGTTATCTTTCTGTGACAGAGAGCTAATTGAAATTGAAAATGGCATGCTGGATTACTAGAAAACTCTCTGCTGTATTATGAGTGAAGAATCAGACAAGGGTAGCAAACAGTAGGCTGAAATTTTTGTTACAGGAAGGGGACAAAGTGTCAGTAACCAAAGATTCAGAGTGTATGAGGTAATCCTGTGGCGAGCATATTTTCACTTATTTCCTGGCAGTGGAGGGACCTGTGTGCTCCAGAGGGAAGGTGTTCTTTTGTGCCGTGTAACAGAGCTCACCTCACAGCGGATCCCCTGGGGCTCCGCTACCTCTGCGCGCACACACACACACACACACACACACACACACACACACACACACACAGAGCTCCCTGAGTCACAGGGTGGAACCCTCACACACATAAAGGGCGCTTTGTGCCCCAACTCATGGAGCTGACAACCAACACCAGAGAGCTCCTCACACTGAACACCACTGTTCAGCTAACAGGAGAGCTCAGTGAGTGGGCAGATAGCACTTTCATGTACACCCACACAAAATGTAGCTACATCTCTATCTATCTGTGTATCAGTGGCTTATAAATACAGCTGTACCTACTGTAATTGAAATTCGAGACTAAGAGGGTGATAAGGGTGTGCATTTTCTTTTTCAACTTTAATCCTCAGTGTGGGAACTGTGAAAGTCCCCTTCACCCAGTTTCCCTTTTCCTCTCTTTTTGAATACAGTCATATCTAACTGGCATCCGTGAGCCTGTCTCTCAACCAAGTATTTCCAGTAACTGAAAAGAGAGGATGACTTGATTTCTTACCCTCCTGGGGATTGAGCCATGCAGCAGTAATTCAGCAAGCAAGCAGTAAAAAATGGGACTTCAAGTTCTACTGAAACCCACCCACTCACCTGCAGGATCTCCAGAAAGAAGACAGCAGCACTGCGTGTTCCTGTATTTTCAACCTCACACAGAGGCATCATTAATTACATTTAAAGCTGCTATAATCAATCTTTTTATATTAACAGTGGTTCAAATAACTAATGTAAAAGGGTTCGGTTCATTGTTTTGGTTTAATGGCCCGCAATTTTACTGTTTTGTTTCACTTTCACCGCTCCCATCAGCGTTGTTTTCAGCCTCAGCAGGCAGTTTTTTCAGCAAAAAGCTCTGATAAACCCACCGTACGCTACCTGTCCAGAACCAACCGCAGACAAAGTTAGCATTTAGCAGCTAAAGAGCCAGATATTTTTCTCAGGAGTTAGTGGAGACTAAAAACAGAGCTAATAAGTGAGTGAATATTGGACTTTGTCAGGTGGACAGATACACAACTCCAAATGAATGCTAATGTTTCTCCGTATCTGCTAAGCCGCTAGCTAACACGTTAGCCATAGCCTCTTTATAAGGTGATGATATGTCCAGGAGCCGGGGAGGGCAGCAGTTGTTTGAACACAGCTGTCAATTAATGCCCACACGACAGACATCAAAACCTTAAAACTGTATTGACTGAGCGATAATTTTCAAAATACCAGCACACTAATTAGAGGACCTGAATTTAGTGATCGAGGCCTTTATGACTCATGGAAAAAAATGTATTAACTTAGTATTTCTAGAGAGAAGTTGATGCTTTTCGAATGGGGGTCAGTTGGAGCCAGGAGTTTTTGGAGCCAGCATCAAGGGTATTGGCTTCAGACACTGGTGGTGGTAGTTGCCGCCTGATTTACACCTTGTTGCGCTGCCCCCAAGTGGCCAAAAAAATCAATTAAGGCAGGTTTAAATATGTAATTACACTGTTTACATTGAGTCCACATGCAAAGCCAAAAGTCATCCTAAGAAAAGTTTGGGGCATGCAGCTCCAAAAAAATCCAAATCTAACACCAGAGTGGAAATGTTGGCAGGGATTAAAAATAACAAATGCTTTTCTTCACTGCTCCTCGGGCCTCTTCATTGTTCCACAGTGTAGACTTGTGTCATTATGACCTGCTGTACTGGGGTACAAACTTCCTGAGAGTCTAAAACCACTGCAGTTCATTTCCATGTCCAGAAACCACGACACACTTTCATTAAACGTCCTCCAGGCGGGTCTGAATTTCTCCACCTGCTTTAGTTTCTTCTGTTGAGATTGTTTCTTTTCTTGTTGTTATTTATTCATTTCAAGTCAAAAGCATTTTCAGCTTCCCTGTGTTTTACTGTCTGCCTCCTCAGTGAGGTTAAGACATAATGTGATCTTAATGAACTTAATGAGCCAAAGGTATCTAATGGAGATGCAATAGAGAAAGCCTCAATTATTTATAGAACAGCTGAATTGATAAAGCAGAACACACTTACAGAACATGAAAAAACAATGGATGTGATGACATCTTGTAAGCTCTTGTAGGGATGTGATTTATTCAGTTTAAGAGTTCGAAGGAAGATTCACACTTTCATATTTGAAATCAGGAGGAGAATTCATCAACCTACTTTATGCTCCAGTTAGCCCAAATGTTGTACAATACAGCACCACGGGGGGTGCAGTTTCCTCCCTCATCTCACCAGCCTTTGCTTTAGTCAAGGTGTAAAAACTAAAGAGCAGTTTAGTTTAAAGCCCATCATCCAATGAAACACGAACAGGAGACAACTTTAATACAGCGAATTAAGTCACAGTCGCACAAATCTGAAAGTTTCTCCAAAAATATTCTCTCATTCTGACCATTTCTGCATTTCAACCTCAGAGGTTTTGTCAGCATGAGTCCAAGTATCAAATCATTTATGGTGTAAAACGAAAGACAATATTTGTGCTTCTAAATGCATAGTAACTGAAAACATGTCATGGTTGACTTGAGGCTTATTTTTTCACTTGGCCATCCCCACAATATCAGTCTATCATGCTTGTGTGGTATTTCCAGAAATGTTTATGTGTTGGAGCAGTTTACTAAAAGGGCCAGTACCAAGGGAACTGACTCATCGCTGACTGTGTTTCCGCTGGCTGCCCTGTATCTTCTCATACCATCATGTTTATCAATTGTCGCTAGTTTGTCTCTTTCTTTAAAGTTTTGAAACTTTTTTGGATAAAGGGTTTCTGATGGTCAGATATTTTCCAGGCCTCAGATTATCTGACCATCAGCGTGCCGGGCTGCGTCCCAGGAGGGAGAGTCAACACATGACAAGGTTGCGTGCATGGATGTAATTATACAGCTGTTTGTTACCAACCCCGAGCACATATTTAATGTAGCTAATGATGATTTGTGGGTTTTTTTGTTGTTCCCAGTGGGAGTCTGATGTTGTAATTGTAGTTTTTAATTAACTTTTTAACTTTTTTCATGATGTGGGTGTTATGAAGCCTTTTGAGACGGTTGGTTGTCATTACCTGCTATATAAATAAACTCGACTGGAGTAAACTTCAATGTGTAAAACAGCAACATTAAAGGAGCACAGTGAAAACAGCCAGAGAGATCCAACCACAATCCAGTGACCCCTGGATGATCATATCAGGGAGACATTAAGAGCTACAGAAAAAAGAAGAGTGCAATTAGAGTGAGTAGAGGAGATGGGATATGGCTGCTTATGAAGCTGAATTTTGCACCTGTAACAGAAAGTTAAAGGTCCAATAGAAAGGCTGGGCAACAACATGAGATCCCAAACACTTAAAAACCAGCCCGGCTGTGGGAAAACCACTTCCATGTGGTCAACACGGTCAGCTCCAAACCGATCTTGACTCGTCTCCATATGTTGTTCTTGTCTGTAACCCTTTTTAGTGTACAGATCACTGAATCAATACATGTATCTACACATTTGTTTTTACTTTAACATTACCATGCTTAGCAGCAACATAACTCCCACTGTAAGTACTTCACCACCACCCTGTTCATTTCAAATGAATAGCAGTAGTGGAAAGTTGCAATGTATTGTGTGTCATTACAGTGGTATGAATTGTGGTTTCATGAATGCTTTCCAGCATTATAGTATCACTTTAGCTTATTGTATTTTAGATGATTACTGTAAGATTACAGTGTGAAGTGAAATATCTCAGGTTTGGTGTCTTGAATAAAAACTCTTGTGGCTGATACAGAAAAGAAAACTGATGCAGTGAAGTACAATTGCAAGCATCATTTTGCCTATATAAATATAAGATTTCCTGTAGTGTTAAGCCAAAGTCTAGACTTCAATCTCTATATTTATAGTAGTGCGTTATATTCAATAAATAAAATGAAAGTTCTCAAAAGTCACTCTTACTCTAGCACAAAGACTGGAAACGGGGAAAGAGACTCAGAAAATAAAACCAATCATAAAGAATGCATGTGAGGAAAACTCTTCACGCCAAAACTGTTTCAGTTTCATGTCAATACTATTTTGTAACTGGGTGTAGTTTTGTGGTGACATATTTCATACCGTACAAAAAACATAACTCTTGATTAGCTAAACATGACAAAAAAGCAGCCAAATAAAAGAGAAAAAACAGACTTTTTTTTGCAGTTAGCTACAAAACCACTTTATTGAAAAAGCAGATTATGTCATCTACAGTTAAATGATACGTCCCGATTTTTAATACATTAAATAACTTTAGACTTTTTTCATGTTTAGATAAATAGATCTAGTTTCCTTTTTTTTTTTTATGAACCATCTAGGTAATCAAAACACTTAGCGATACAAAAGATGTGTGACAGGTGTCGAGATGTGCTTGTTGGAACTACCAGTAGGAGAAGAAGTCGTCTCTTTCCAAGTGATCTTTGACAGAAAAATAAAATAAAAAACTAGCCTCTTTATGTACAGGGTAACTAGCTGTGTGCTATGCAATAGAAACTGAAGTAGTACTTTTAAAACAGGTGAATTAAGACATCTTAATACACTCTGGTCTTTCTTTCGTGGGGGTTGATATTGTGCAGACAAGTTCAAAAAATGAAAAAGTGCCTCATTCTTCAAGTATGGCACACATTACTTGACCAGAACCCCTGTACAAAGTTGAGGTCGATCAAATGACAAGGGGAATGTCTCACATATGCAGTCCTTTTCTTTTCTGCTTTCACAAATATACAGCCGGGAGGAGAACGAACACTAATCATCATTACATTCGAATGAATATCATTACATCAGGTTACATTAGAAAGCACTTTCTGCCTGTGGTGACCCCTGCCTTCAGTCTCTGCTTCAGTCTCTGTTTTTGACACATTCAGTAGTATTTATTCAGACCTGCGTGCACACAGTAATACAGTATGAATAAGAGCTGGGCCAGTGTTTGCATACAATAGCTGGTGATTGTTTTATTCTCGTTTGAATGCCAGATGGGGGGAGTTTGCTACAGTCAGAGGATGATATATCAGCTACTGGAACATGTGTGAACTCCACCAATATGGTACTAGACAGAGGGTCAAACAAACACCAAGAATTAGACACGAACATCTGGAAAAAGGTACGTGACGAACGAACGAACGAACGAAGGAACACAGTTATTACAATCGTCACTGGGTTAGAACAGAGAGAGTAGGGGTCAGTGTGTTGGATGCTGCGCTGCCCTGCAAACACAGTGAGGTGCATGTGCCATGGCCCTGCCACTAGTACACACACACACACACACACACACACACACACACACACACACACACACACTTTAGACATTTACAGTTGGGGTTTATCTGCATAAATTTGCAGCCGCTCAGGTTTTTGCAAGAGTGAGGCCGAGTTTTCCTCAAAATATCTTGAATTCTGACTTGCAACTTTTCACATACATGTGTTTTTGTCTCATGTAGTTTCTGTTTTGCATATATACACATACCTACAGGGCTCACTGCAACACATACATGCAAGCGCCTGCCCGCACACACACACACAGACACATCCAACCAGCAAGGGAAACATGGGGGGACTCCCATAAAAACGCGGGTGGGACCAGCAGCTCCGGATTTTCACGGACGTCCTCCCAAAACACAACAGCAGACTGCATGTCGACCCAGAGCGAGACACACAAACATACCTGTTCTGTCTTAAGGCATGCGGACAAGGGGGAGGTTCCTCATAGTAACGCACTGTGTCCTCAGTGACACTCCTGACAAAAACCAGTGTCTGGCAAACATACCAGGAGACAGCATCCTGAACAGACCTGGAGCAAAAGGTAATTGCAAATAATCAGTCAATTTGTTTGATTCCTCTTTGAGTACCAGACGGGGCAGATGCCACATTCAGACAGTGCCAGGGCCGGTGTCAGTGACAGGAAATGACTTTGACTTTAAGCTCCTTTCTGGAGGAAGGTAGCTACTGGGTGTTCAGAAAATCACTACAGTCACCAAATGACATATGTCTCATCACCAAATGCTTGTGAGCACTGTTTTAGCATGGAAAATTATATTTATTTTACAAATATAAATAAGGAATAAGTATAAGCTCATTCATTTTTAGTCCAGATCTTTATCCCTCTGATGAGGCGCCTGGAGCACACAACGTGTTGTCTATTTGTCTCACAACTACAAGCACTTTCTATCTTTTTTTATTTTTTACATACAGTTGTTTAGCCAAATCTTTTTTGCATTTTCATGAGCTGACATCTAACTTCTATGATGACTGCCGAGTGTCTTTTAGTGTTCCAGCAAGGGGCCTAAATCTTAGTATTTAAAGACCGATTTCTAGCTAAGCTCTCAGATTTTAAGATTAAGCTTAAATCTTAATCTTAGAGCTCTGTGTGATAACTTGGCAAAATAGTGGCACCCTTGACAGAAGGTCAGAATGTGCAATTCTGGAAGGTCTAAAGTTAAAGTACGTAAATGCATGGTTACATTTAGGTACAATACTGGCAAAAAAATACAAGGTGTTACACGGCTTGTATGATTAAAACACAGAGTGCTGACATAAATTAATATAGAGAGATCAAGATTGATGCCATTTCCAGTCCCTTTTACTTTTTAGCACCTTGTATTTACAACAAACACACTGCTTGAAGTTTAACCAGAGACTGTGAAATTTAAGGTATGCAGAAATGTCTGACTGTTGGTGTGTGTTACATCTGTCTACAGTCAGTGAATAAGGGATATATGCAGTCTGAAAGGAACACAGTCGTTGCCAAAAACTTGATTTAGGCACTAAACATTTGGTACTCAAAAAGTGGAATAAAATAATTAAAAGCAAATACTATTTGAGCCAGGTCTGTGACCCACTGACAGACGTGTCCTGGAGGAGAAATGATACAACAGACCCAAAATCTTCAGAGGCTTCCAACTGCGTGACAGACGCCGTGTTTCACCTCAAAATCTATCGCGAGCGCAGCAACAAAAAAAAAAACAAACGAGAATCTACATCTATGATCTTATGTGGAAAACATCTGCAAAATATATATTCATATATAAAAGACAATCTATGTGCATCTAAAATTTTCTTTTTCTGTCATAATATAATCATTAATTAAGACACTGCTTGTGAATCTCTCGAGGTCTCGTCTAAGACTTCTAAGTGGAATGTCAGTCGGTCCTCTGGGCTTGTGGTGCTACGGTGCATCTGTTATTTCGGGGTGGTGCAGGGTGAGGAGCGATGAGTTCATAGTTTTTCTCACAGCCCTGTGTCATGATGCTGGGTGTCCTTTGCATAGCCTTTAGCAGGACTCCATTTCAGTGTTAGAAGCTGCACAGAGAGAGCCCGCTCTGAAGGCACAGCATGCCCACCCTGGGGTCTGTCCCGGTCCAGCCAGCACTGGAATGTAGTGGCTCGTCCCCTGGCCTTCCTGACGCCGACATCAGCAGCGTTCTCAGACGTGACAGCGCTGGTGAATCCACTGCGGCAAACCGCTTCAGTCAGAGCACAGGAATGAAAAACATGGAAAGCAAGAGAGGGACGCAAGGAAGAGAGACGAGTTTGTGGTCTCTCCTCCGATCCAAAAACCCTCTCTTTGATGAATGTGCAGGGGTCAGGAGGTGTGACGTCACCAGGGGCCTCTGGGTGAGCCGGCGTGTTGGCTTTCAGGGTTAGGCACCCCAGGGAAAGGGGGAGGAAAGGACCACAGATAGAGGAGGGAAGGGGGGGGCTTTTTCCCAGCCCTGTCATGTGACAGCAGGGCTTGTGGTGGGAGCTGCACTGTGTGTGTTAGTCCACAGCCTGGCCGTCCAGTTGAGGACAGGGGCTGTAGCTCAGATGGCCACACAGAGGCTTCCCTGGAACTGCTGGAGGGGGTGCAGGCCTTTTTTCCCCCCCGCTGCTGGTGTCTCGGATCACCTGGGAGGCAGGGCTTGGTTGCTGCCCACCCTCCTCCCCCTCACAGCTCTGTGACATGGAGAGGGTAGCTGGGGGGCAGGTGGGCCGGGACCTGCGACTGGAGCCGGTGGATGTGGCAACCGTGGCAGAGCAGGTGGCCTTCCAGTGGATAACAGCGGTGGCCCTCTTCGTCGTTTAGCTGGAGACCACAGTCCTGAAGGAGTGACATAAAGACAAAAACATGAACACACCACAAACCAATCAATAACTAAACCCAGATGTGTGTGTGTTTTGCTAATGCAAAATCTATTTAAAGGAATAGTTTGACATTTTGGGAAATACGCTTATCAGTGAACTTCTTTTGTTACCTTTGTACAGCACTAGGCTAGCTGTTTCCACCTATTTCCAGTCATCGTGCTAAGCTAAGCTAACCTGCTACTGGCTCGAGCCTTATATTTTGTATACAGACGTGAAAGCGGTATCAATCTTCTCATCTAACTCTCTGCCAGAAAGGGAATAAGCCTATTTCCCAAAACAACTACTCCTTTAAGCTTACATCTGCTGAATTACCACATTTACTGCAGTCACATGCAGTAATTTTTCACAGGAAAACTGTAATTAGTGAGAGTGCAGGATGGACTGATGCATTAACGTAGTGACTTCCATCATGCGGATGTTTTACTGGAAAGAAGAGGGTGCTGAGCCTGATACAAGTGACTGAAATGTGTTCACAGACGGCGTGCGGGTTCAATCCTTAGAGAATTCCAATGTCTGGAAGGAATTCTGAGTGTGAAAGGAGCCGGTTTAGTGCGCCTCCAAGACCGGTCCCTCCCTGTATTGGGTCTTGTGTATTTCTTTTAAATGTCTGTGTTGGTTGATGAGGACAGAAGCGCTGCAAATTCAATGCATTTATGAATGAATACATCGAACCTTGAACCTGCGGAGGAATTCCGTGCACATCTGACAGCGCTGAGACCCCAAGGTAGACCCTGAACATGCTGGAGAGAATTACATAAAATGACTGGCCCTTAACCACTCTGCTGCTATCATTCAGCAGAGTAGTAGTATTGAGATATGCGTACGTGCATTACTGCAAATTCATTTATAATACATGAATTTGCAGTAATGCACGTGTGAATCTCACTGTATCTTCTGCTCAGTATTGCTCATTGAAAAACGTTAAAGCTAGAAACCTTAGAGGCACCTCGTGTTACAGAATCCGAAAAACGTGATTTTCCCCCCAATATGTAATGAATTTACCATCTCCGGGATGATTCAGCTCTGAACTTTACCCTTCCTCTGTCCACAAGGCCCCCCCTCCACAACTCGGCTGAATGATTACCCACTGCTTACATAATGATCCATTTCTATGAAGTGGAATGTGAGCCATTCAGAGGAATCAGCGTTATCCTGCTCATGAGGACAGTAGAAATGATCCGTCTCTAAATTCAGCATTTACAGTGCAGAAAAAGAAATGCAGAATCACTGCAGTTTGCCACGAAATGTTCATTTGTTTCACTAAACATCTGCGTCACACTTGAACTGCAGACCATCTGACGGAGTTGAGTGGCAGGATGACTGGGATTTCACAAGTCTGGTTTAGGCAACAAGTCCCCAGCTGAGTTCAGAGCTCAACACTGGAATGTGCTTCGTCAATGAGTCACAATGTTGAGCTGTAACCTTGGGTTGGTATCCGTCTGTGTGTTTTTTCTGTGTGTGTGTGTGTGTGTGTGTGTGTGTGTGTGTGTGTGTGTGTGTGTGTGTGTGTGTGTGTGTGTGTGTTTGTGTGTGTCTCATTCATTCCACAAGAGACTGCAGCGGTGATTCACACTCACCGCTACAAAACAGAGTCTAGTCTCGTCCCACAATTTGCAGCTCCTAGCCAGGTTCATTGTCTGTGGGGCCTGAGTGGACGTGAATGTGTCTGTGCACGATCAGGTGTGAGCGGCTCAACAGTGTGAATCGTGTGTGTCTGTTTCACAGCAGCGTGAAAAGTTGAATCATACACAGCGATGCTGAATTGACTCTAGTCAAATGACATGCATGGTAGACTGCTCTTACTCATACCCCGTGTGTGTGACTGTGTGTGTGTGTGTGTGTGTGTGTGTGTGTGTGTGTGTGTGTGTGTGTGTGTGTGTTTGTGTGTGTGCAGGCCTCACCTCACAGTGGTAACACTCCACATGGTAGTCTTTGTCCATAGAAACTACCCGGATGGTTTCCTCAGAGCCCTGGTGGGACAAACACACAGTAAGACCTTCCCATTACATCAGTCTAGTGTCTCATTTAAGTGATGGGATTTTTTTTCTTGCTGTTTTACTTTTTTTGTTTTTTCCATTTTTATTAAAGAAATGCTTACTTTCAACCTGGTTAGGTTTTAGTTTAAGTTTAAGACGTTTTGGCAGGAGCAGTATTTTAGGTAAGTAATCATATTCACATATATCATATCACATCAGATACTGTAGGATTTCAGAAAACAAAGTGGAAATAAAAATATTTCCTCTTTATTGAACTTTATCGTTTTTAGTTTTGCAAGAAGACAAGATCATTTTAGCTCAGTTTTTTTATAGATCTCATGATAACTCGCTGCTGTTTATTTTGTTACAGCATGACCAATAAGAGAGCTATTAGTACTTTGTTTGTTACATGGCATATTAATAAAAACCAAGATGATCTAAGACCTGACGCACATTTGTCTCACACGAAAAGCAAAATTTGATGTTTATCTTTGAATCTAATCTGTAAAAGTCTCCTCATTTTATTCAATCTGTGATTTAAGAGTTTTTAGCCCTGTTAGCCAGGGACCGTTTGCTGAATTAGAACAAATTTTTAGTAGAAGAGCATATTTCTTGGAAATGACAAACTTAACAGATATGTAAGACATGTCCGAACTCATATGCATTCAGATCTGCTCCTTACCTGGGCTGGAAGGATGGGCTGGTTGCAGGAGGCACACTTGGGAGCAAAAACCCTGTCACGGAAGAGACAATGAAAATTACAGACTGGAAGGTTTCACCAGTCTCTGTGTAGTGTAAATCAGTTGACTTCTTATTCCACACCTCGTACACATTTTTCCAAATAAATACCAGGACAATACTAGTTCAAACAAATAATAACAGAGCAGGAGTACCATGCATTTTGTGACCAACTGTGCTATTTCCATGTTCCAAATTTTCCTTTTTGTACTGAACAGCTTGTTTGCAAATTCCAGGCCACATTCTGTCACACAGTCATCACATTTTATTAGCATGCAGAGCAGACAGACGTCCTCCTTACGTGTGGTAGTCTTTGACACAGTAGATGTTGTTCTCAACGTCCACGGTGAAAGGCACTCCATCTAGACCCTCTTTACACACCACGCAGCGGAAACAGCCAGGATGGTAGGACTTGCCTAGCGCCTGGAGGATCTAGACACCCACACACACACATACAAGGTAACAGTAAGACTCGGGAGTGAGGCCATGGAGTTCATGCAGTAACATACAGCGGGCTGCCATCAGCCTCAAATAAATATACCTACATTCACTTTTTGCTTTACATGTTGTGTTTGATAAAGCTCTTACCATCTCCATGATGAGGTGACCACACACGAAGCACTTCTCAGCCGTCTGCTGGAAACCAGAGTACTGTAAGACAAGAAACAGGATTTATTAACCTCAGCAGTGAATTTTGGAAAACTTTGTGCTGGCCATGCAACCAGTAGAACATGTACTGCTTCACACCTGATGCATGGACTCGTTTAAGTCCAGGACTCATCTATAGAGGGTGCTGCTGCGCTCTTTAAATGAACATGAAAGAGGTTTCTTTCAGAACCCTTTGTCTCTCAGCTGACATGTTCATCAGGCAGCAGCGACCTGTGCCGCCTAACCTAATGCATTTTTTTTTTCTGAAGAAGGTTTCTGCTGTTTTTCTGCAAGGCCCCCCATCGTATCAATACTGTTAAATCCATTCACATTTGGGAATTGCCACGTGTTTGTTGGCCAGTGAGCATCTCCACTGGACAAACTGGGTGTGAAGTGCCTTCTGTGCGTTACAGGAAACAAAACACCCCATGTCACATCGATTGCTCCTTTCCCCTAACCCCGAGTGCAGGCAGATAATGAAGGTGACCATCTGCAGCTCACAACCCCCTCAGGGTCGTGACCTGATGACTCCGGGGGGGCTGGTAGAGGAGACATGGCTACCAGGTGGAGGTGGGAGGTGGTGATGCCCTGACATCTCCACTCCAGATCTACCATCTGCCACCACCTCCCCCCACCCCTGAGACACCCCCGTGACAGGCCAGAGTCCAGTCTTAACTGTATGAGGGAGGCGGAAGAAGATAAGTCTCATCCCGTCATCTGACCTCCAGCATGTGTTTTTCACTGAGAGGCAGTGATTGTTAAGTGCAAAACAAGAATTTTAGTATTTCCCAACAGATCAACAGGTTAAACTGTGAGGGGAAGCTGCCTATAAAAAGGAAGTACTGCCAGCAGATGAGGCCAAGTGTTATGACATTTGGATCATAAAGCCGTTATAGGAACCTTTTGTAAGCTCCTTCCTCTATGTTTGGAAATCAGTCTGTCACATTTTAGTCAAATGTTCCTGGTCTTAATAATAACAGCTTCACATGCGACTACAGTACACAAAACGTAATGATCAGAAATGTCACTCTTTCATTTGAACAATTAGCATCCTGTTGAGATCATCTACATTAAACTTATCATTACAATATTTCCGACAGAACATGAAGGCATCGTGAGAGCGGGCCCTGTGTCTGCCCTGTTAACCTGAAGCAGATGGACCAGGAGCCTGAGAGCTACAGCTGTCCTCCTCCCACTCTTAACTGTAAGTGCCAGGGAGCAGCTCGTGTGGTAATTGAGCTCCTTGGGGAAATTTGGGGGAAATTAGTGTGAATTGGAGGGGTGGTGCTAAACTCCTAATTGTAGCCGCAATGTCTGTTTCCTCTGGAGAGTTGCAGAATGTAGCCTACAGATCCTAACCCCTCGCTCTATGATCCACCCGCTCCTCTGTCACCCCATCATGAGGCAATGATACGGTGCTACCAGCTGATCTGCTCATCGCAGAGCAAAACCAATAATCATGAACACACATGTGACTTACCAGGAAATCCTCCTCACAATAGACCTTCCCGTTGACGTTGTAGAACGCTTTCCCTCGCAGCCTCCGCCCTGAAAAGAGAAAGAACAAATGAAATCTACATATTCATAAGTATGGAAGCGTTTAGCTAATGTGCTGCTGCAGATACACGATATGGCCAAAAGTATGTGGATACCCCTTTTATGTACTTTTGGTTTGGGGCTGTTTTTCATAGTTTGGGCTGGGCTCTTTTGCAGCAACAGTTTGGGGACGGCCCTTTCCTATGTCAACATGACAATGCCGCAATGTACGTGCCGGTAGCGACTGGGCTAAGCTAACACAGCTCGTTAGCTTGGAGAGCTATATTTTCACTCTTCAACAACTTTTCATTGAATGAAATGGTGTACAATGTTGAACAAAATGCCCCGGCGGTGCAAACAGAATAGTGCAGAGAGAATAGAGAGAAGCTCCAGGAGCTATTGTGACTGACTAGCTAGCTAGCAGTTAGCTCGCCAGCTACAGCAGTTCACCAAGTAGCCCTGCAAGTACAGTCGCTACGTCACCAAGCTTCTAGAACCAAATATTTTGCAGAGACGTGCGGATTAATTTCGCTGTACCACTTTCTGTTGGTCTTGTGGCTGATTGGGTGCAAAACCTTGTAACCAGGTTCCAAAATGTTGTGGAAAGCATATTAAAAGGCGCACTCAATCGATTTTACACGTCAAGATCAGTTTACTCGTCATGGGGAGTACCACTCAGATTGTGAAAACAGTTGAATAATGTCTTTTGTGGCTTTGAAGGGAACTTTTCAGTCCGAGAAAAACACCCTGATGATGTCATAGTGATCTAATCAGGGTTATTTTCTGTTCTTGCTGGCTTGTGGACTTCACATGTTTAACAGAAAGCCTGCTTTACAAACTGAGGTTGAGGAATTTGAAAGATTGGGCATTTACCAGGCAGGGAGATGTCTAACAAATTACGCTATCAGGTTGCATTATGGGAATTGTAGGATAGAGCGTTTTTGAATGTTGCCCCATACTAGGGAGTAAAAGTCAGAATATCTCAGCCTCTTTTGACCACTCTTTTTTTTTTTTTTATTAGAACTCTTGTGAGTCCCCCAACTTCATGGAAATGCAGTAATAAGTCACTGGAGTACCACTTTAACACCCATAGTTTGGGAATGGGATGTTCAACAATCACAAATGTGCATGATGTTTGTGTTTCCATATATGCTGTGTATAAAAAATAACAAAAAAAAAAATCAGCTTCCAATGAATGTTGAGGCATCTTTATAGCTATGTGCTTTCTAATAAAGCGGAAATGCATTAGTCTTCAAAGAAAAAGCTTGTCGACCTCTCAAAGACGTCTACTTCTATCACTGATGATTATGTGTTATGATATGACTTCTTTGTCTAAAAGTAAAGAGCTTGCTGACAGGGACAAGTACTATAGTTGAGCTGGTTATTGCTATAAAAGCATGTGCGTCAGTTAATAAATAAAAAATAAAATACATTTTCTAATTTTTCTGCCCTTAATGTGATGGTCAAAAACAAACAGTGGATAGATTATGTCAGACACAGCACACCCAATAACATTTTTACACAATTTCTGTTAACTTCTGACACTCTCAGACAAAATACATCATACTGTATGCCTCTTCCTTCATCTCTTTACTTTAAAACCACAACAGCAGATCAGTATAGAGCAGATGGCTGGCCGAACGTAGGCGACATCCAGCCTGCGCCTCTGTTTAATTACTTCGACCACTGATCCCAACAGGATTCCATTCACAACCCATACACAATCAATACAGCAGGCTGCTTTCCAAACCTCCCCCCAAAATCTCTCCTCTTCCCTTCCCTGCCATTGTCCACCGTTCACAGACAGACCAACAATAGCAGACTGGAGGGAGGATGTCCCTAACTTTGACGCACGCAAATGAAATGTATCTATTTGATTAATCAAGATACGAGACCAAACCTTTGCTTTGCTCATTGTTCCACATCATTATCAAATACAAACTCTGGTTAGACTGATGAAGCCACTTTTAGACATCACTTTTGTGGTATTTTGTCATTATTTTTGACATTTTAAAGACTAAATATCATGAAAACATCAATAGTTGCAGTCCTACACCTCGCAAACACGTCACACAGAAACACACCCACACCACGGCGGGCCCAGGTTCAGTGTGAAGGCTGAATTCCTCTGGGTGAGTCTTCATTCATCAGAATCCAAGTCTGAATCCAATCTAAAAAGAAATTCTGCTGCGGGCTGGCTTCTGCAGCCCCCTGCCATGCACCCCTTACAGCTCGCCCATTCAAATTCATTTAACAGCAGCGGTGTCTCTCTGGCAGCACGATGACTTCACCCGAGCCTGGCAGACGAAACACACAGATCTCATAAATCTGCTGGATTAGTCAGATTTAATTGTCGTCCCAAGCCACCATTGATTTTATGGGTGTCCCAGCATGGGAAATCCGCCCCCCCTCCTCTCTTTTTAACACTGAAATTTATGCAATCGCTGTATTTCACACACAAACACAGTGTCACAATGCTGGGAGATGGCAATACATTAACACCCACATAAATGGCTGGAGCAGCCGAGGAATGCTGTCCACACAATAGGTGAGACTTTTAAGACTTTGAGACTGAGGAGCAATTAGCATTTTGGTAGCGTGGAGCAAAGAGAAAAGCAGGATCGAGGAAGAACTCCATGTGAAGCAACCCACACTGTCTTCAAAACCAAGACCTTGGAGAGGCTAAACTTGCAGGAACAGTGAGATTATAGTGAACAGTGCAGCAGCAGGGGCTGCGAGGTGTTGCTGTGTGCTCGTCTGTGGCCTCTGCTCTGGAGTTTGGGGTCTGGAAGGTGAACACAAAGGCCCCAGCGCTGATGACTGTGTGGAGCGCTGCTAGGGGAGCGGGCCGACTGAGCAAACGGGGACATTCTTTCTGCCTGAGGTCACTAGCTGGTCCCATTCAACCCCCCACACCTCTCCAACACCCGCTCTCTGCCCGCTTCCCTCACCGAGAAAAGGAGGGGGAGGGCTCCATGCCTGCCTCTCTCTCCTCTGGCCTTTTGTCACCAGACAGAGAGCCCGAACCTCCTCACAGCGCTACAAGTGATAGAACCAGCAGCCCCGTTTACAAGTTACTATCTATCTGCAGGTTTTAGAAAGGCAAATTAAAGACCTCCTTAACACTAAATGGAACAGGATGTATTACAAACTTACTGCACAATGTGAGATCCAATTGTAAACCTAGTGAACATAAGATTGGAGCCTCCCATCACTCTCAAAACTGAAAAACACAGAAAATGTCCTTCTTATAGTCTGTCAAATTATATATGGCCAAGAATTGACTCATTGGGCCTAAACAAGCTGGAAAAACACACTATTTTTCATTGAACAGCTAATTATAGCTTAAGAAAAATGATATCAAGATGGTAACTTAACCACAAAATGATTAACAATGACATAATGATGGCTCTAGTTGCTGGTTCTATGGTAACAGTGTTACTGTTGAGGATTTAAGACCCTGACCTCTGCACTTCTTAATGCTGGTTGCTTGTAATTTTTGGTAATTTAGGAATTAGAGCTCATTCTGCTAATGCTCTCATTTTGAATGATGGTGTTGCCATGGAACTGAGTGTTGGTCTGATGAAAGAGAACTGATGTGTCACCAAGGCACGGGTATTATTCGTCTCTCTGGCATAGCAGTTGTGTTGAGCCTGTTCTCACATAAGAAACAGTTACATTTAGCAACATTTATTGGTAGCAATGAAAGGCTGTACGGAGAAAGATGTTGCACCATAAGAGTTTAATTGAAATACATTTATTGTCTACGGGTTTTCCAGGTGTTCAGCACAATGGTCTCAATTAAAAGACACCTGGCATTAACGTGCGTCTTGGGTGATCCAATCACAAGTGGACAGCTCCATGTACAGGTGTGAATGCACCCAAGATGCATTGAGGACGCATTGAGATCCGATCGCTCAGACCACTTTAGGAGGTGGTCTGGGCGGGCCACATATTGCCACATTCTTTTAGCAGTGTGTATGTGAATGTTAATCTAAGGGAAGATGACAGGATTTCTTAATATGCAGCCTGAGATGAAGGTCTACCTCTCAGGGCAAAAAAGTATCAAAGCATTAAAAACACTGCCGCTGCTTTAGCCAAAGAGTGCAACCCTCTTCTTCTATGGCAAGTCAAGGTGCGGTCACACGTTTACAATTCTCTGCAAATGTTCGCTCCATCTCTCATTTACTTCAACTGAAGCCTGAGCCATGAGCTTGACCTATTGCATGCCATACTGACCCAACAGTAAGCTAAGCTAATAAATAAAAATGAAGGAGGGCACCGGAGAGCACAGCCATGCTGATGGGATAATCACGACACCGAAGCATCTGAGAAGGAGTGTGTGGAAGTATTTTTGATTGGCAAACTTGCCAACAAATATAAGACTGTTTGCTTTGTAAAAAGCTGCCTTACTCTTCAACAACAACAAATGTTGAACTCACCTGCTAGCTTGCCACCCAAGTGAGGCAGTGGAGGCACCAGAAATGAGTGGAGCAACGTCAACTGTACAACGTCGCCTGACTGCCTACTTTTTACCACACTCATCCTCTGGACCCTTGTCAGTGGTTCGTAAAAAGGCCATCACCAATAAGATAGCCAGGTTTATAGGCAAAGATGTTTCGGGAGAACATTTCAGGACAAAGACAGAAGCCGCTTACAGCCAGAAGTCACACCTCACACATCACATAGTGCTGTTGTATGACACCACACGGTACCAGTTAGTTTGAATTTGTTCGAACTTCACCTTTTGAAAAAGTTACAGCCCTAATAAGTATGATTAAGGTGTAGCCTCTATCACCCTAACAGGTGCACCAAAAATAATCAGAGGCACAGTCTGTACACGACCACGCAGTCTTCAGACAAGGTCTAATCAGGCAAATAAGTGATCCATGGGTGTGTGGGGCCTTTAAGGCGGTCTAAATATGGTGAAGAAAATATTCCTATCAAACATTTAAAATCCTGATATACTGAGAGTTTTTGACTACATAAAATCGCTGTGTAGTGTTAATCTTTGACATGTCTAAATCTCCATTGCAAATGCTGCTGAAAAAGTGGGTCACATCAGGTCACATTCATGTAGAATTTGTCAACTTCCTATTGGTCATATGCCTGTTGGTGTGATTCAACATGTGATAACCGTTCCTCTTTGTTTTATAATTTCCAAAAGTGATTTCTTGACATGAAATTATTTTGCAGTTTTTGTAACTCTCAGGATTTGAACTGTAATCTCTATGTTTTAAGAAAACAAGCTTGGAGCAATGAAGCAAGCAGGCTTGAGCAGGTTGAATCTTTGTAACTGAACATAGGACACAACACATCCTCGAGTATGATCCTCATGTTTGGCACTGCCTGACTGACCAGACAAGTGGCTTACAGTAGGCGCTGGCTGCAGCTGAAAACCTTCAAGCAATCACATCTCTGATTCTGGCTGTGCAATCAGGTTGATTAGTCAGAATGTATAACAGCTTCTGAGCATCCAATCACAGCCCAGACCTGCCTACATTCACACTAAAAGAGCTCATGGCATGTCAACATCAGGTTTCACCCCTCTCAGGCCAATGCAGACAGAAGACATCATTAAATGGAAGAGTTTTTACATCTTTTTCTAAAATTTTGACATTCACAGTAACAGACAAAAACAACAGGATATCTTGTGTTATTTGTACTTTATCACATCAGTATTCTTTATTCCACAGCTTCGTCATTTTGTCACTGACAATGTGAGGTATTCCTCTTGCTGGTGGGATGCATTGCTCAGTCTCTGTGTTTTCTGTCCCTGCCAGAAAAACCAGAGCTCTGGCCAGGCTACAGAACAGATACATGTGGCGATTTGCTCAAAGAGGAGCTTCAAACTGATTTTTTTTTTTTATACCATGTCATGGCGAGCCTGTGCTGGCCTGCAGTCTCAACACGATTTTGAGTATTTTTGGTGAAAACCCAGCCATGGAAGGTACAGCACAGGCAGCAGAAAGCACATTATCCACCAATTCTCCAATAGGATCAGTAACACCTCACCCTGTTTTGACCAGTAATTGCTGCCACACCCCGAGCCAGCCAAGTAATATTGAAACCAAAACACACACATTCCAGCACTGTTTCATATCACGCTCTGATTACAAGATATGTACGCAGATTTATCCCCAATTTGCCCCACCAGGGACTCAGAAAAGAGCTGTGCTCCGGCTTCTTGGTCTGTGCCAACACAGAACATCTGATAAGGTTTACAGATAAGATTTTCACTTTCAAAACGTATTTGAGACACAACTGGGGGACATCACAATATTTCCAAACCTGTTTGATATTTGCAAGAAATTTGACCAATTGTCACCTGTTTTCTGAGTGGACCAAAGAGACAACGAGAGACAGATCTACAAAGAGGGTGGGGGGAGAGGCCTTTCAAAATTGGAACCACAAAGCTGGTGCAGCGTTTGGGTTTAAAGTACAGCTGTAGGGGAAAGGCTGGTGGAAATGTGGCAACAACTGCAGAAGCTAACGTGCAGAAAAGAGAGATGAGGAGAAGAGGGATGTGTGAGAGAGTGTGTGTGTGTGTGTGTGTGTGTGAGTGAGTGTGAGAGAGAGAGTGAGTGAGTGAGTGAGTGAGTGAGAGAGAGAGAGAGAGAGAGAGAGAGAGCTTTCTCTCTGTAGCTCCTACTGGAAAGAATAATGTTAATAATATCCTCTAGTCTGTGATGCACTGTTATTTTCTCATCTTGCAGTGCTTTTGGGATTTGAAAGCAGACAAGCTGTGAAATCTCTGCTAATGCATTTTTTTATGTTTCAAAATGGGACAACCCTCCTAACACTATTAGATATGTCCATATAATGTTCAAAAGGACAGTGGACAGCTTGGTAATGCAGCTAAAAGTACTGAATGATAGCTCCAAAGAACAAACTAATATTGAGGCATAATGATGAGAATGTGCAAAAGTACAACAGCTAAAATATAAATATACGGCCGAGTGATAAACCGCCAAGTGCAGGTCATGTCTGCCGTGTGCCTGCACAAAAGCATAGCCGTTCAACTGCAGTCATTTTTTCATGCCAACAAATAAAGACCTGAGGTGACAGACTTCTAATTGTTTTGGCCTTTTGTTAGAAATATTTTTCATGATTTGTGATACTCTATCGACTCCAGAATTTTAAAAAAGCAATAGATTAATTGATTAATTAAGATTAATAATATTTAGCTGCAGTTCAAATTGAGAGCAATATAATGAGACAGATCCTGCGTCTAACACGTCTCACAGCATCCAGTCTGCCTGTTATTCATTAAAAGAAGAGGAGGAACTCAACTGTACGGCTACAAAACCAAACAAACCAGAAAGGTTAAATCGAGGTTGTCAAAAGTACAACACTGCCACGCGCTTGTTAGCCGTCAGCTCACTGACCACCTGCTAATGAGAATGCTTGTTAGTATCTAACAAGCTACTGGCTTTTATAACTACATATTTTATATAGAGACTGGTATGTCTTATATCAGTATATTTTGGATCTATACAGAATATATTTGAATCTTAAAGATGAACTTAATGTGGTTTATATGACTTATTCTTATCATAATCCAGTTATTTCTAATAACGCTGCTATAATTAGTGCATGTAAACATACTGTATGACTCCAGGAAGAAAACACAAAGAACTGGACGTTCCCCATTTTTCAGCTTTCTGATTTCCGCTGCCTGGCAGGTGCAACTGGTAGCGGTGATGATATGAGAATGATATGAGAAATTCAAGCCTCTGAGCTCTCTGCTCCTGCCAGTGCTTTCAGAGGCCGTTTGGATTACTGTAACACAGAAATGAGTCATCTGCCTTGCGGCTGACAGTCTGCTCATCCAGCCTGAAGCAGCGTGTTTTTTTAATTTATTTTTTTATTCGGAGAAGGCATGCTTATTTTCAGCAACGCTCACAGTCGCATGGAAATATACATTCACTCAAGTGCATTTCTGTGGGAAAACATCTTCAGTGGCAAAGTGAAACTCCTTCTGCTACAATTAAAGCTGCAGAGGGACACAAGTGCCTTGTTTAAAGCCACTTTAATAGAAGCTGTGAGAGGAGGAAGCACTGCTCTTTAACATTATGCATAAAAATGCACCTCAGCAGATTTAACTTTTAGGTGAGCTTGGAAAAGAAAAAGTAACAAAAAGACATTAAATGCAATTCCTAAAAGACAAAATCCGAACTGAAATGACCCAAGAACCGTAAAACCATGTCCAACTGCACATGTATGCACGCACTTCTCCCTCCGTGCATGTGCCGTTTAATGTGAGCCCATGCCAGCAGGCCTGCCCCCTCTGATAAGCAGGTCTGGTACACTTTGTGACTGTCTGATTGAGGTCCTCCAGGGAAGGCCGGCTGAAGTGGAGGGGGGTAGTTTGCATTCTTGGCCATTTCATGAAAAAAAAAGGGTGCAACCATGGGAGTAAGCCAAGAGGAGGGCTCAATTATGCATGGTTAAACAAAGCCCAAGGCTACCAGCGAGCAATGTCTCAGCAAACTCTGCCTCGCTCTGGAGCTCCGGACTCTAGGAGGACCCCTACTCAAGAAAAAAAAAAAGAAAGAAAGAAAGAAAGAAACCAAAAAACAAACAGGGACATAGGAACGTAGCTCCTGATAAATCACTGGATTGTGTTATGACAAGTGCAGGCACTTTGAAACTAAACTTCTCAGAGGCCTTCAAAACACTGCTTAAAAGAAAACATTCCCATTCACACGAGGTCAAATGATACATCACGGAGTTTACGTTACCAATAAACCATCTCGAGAGGCACGATGGCCTGTGAAGCTATGAACAACGACCCGCACTGAGCACAGAAAATGACTTGTTAACCAATCCTGGACATGATTTCTCCAATAAACGCAACGATAATTCTCTCAGGAGCTGTCTGTGGTTCTTGTCTAACAGCAATAAAGTCCCACATAGCTATTTTATGATGTAATTACCCCCTCCCCAGAAGAAATCCAGTTATTTAAGAGTATTTTTAGACTTCAGAGGAAATAATCTGGTTGTTTTACAAATAGGTTTGTTTGAAAGGTCTGCCTCTTTGCTTCTTTTCATCCCTGAAAGCAGGCTTCTGAGCGTAGCTAGCCAATGACTCCTAAATAAAGCCTAAAACATCATCAGGACTTTTAAAACGGCGCTTACACCTTAACCAGGTCAGAGGCTACTTTTCCACAGCAAACCCCACAACTTCAGCAACTGGACACTCTGCGTCTGGCCCCTCTTTCTTCAGACACACAATAAATCGGAAAGTATGTGGCTTTGGTTACATGTAAATTATAGGCAGTTCTTCCAGAGCCGGAGGGGGTGGGGTGGAGGATCAGTATCCATGTATAGTACACATATGAATGGAAGCAAACTGGCTAAAAAGCTCTCTCCCGACATCTTCCTCTTGTCTCCCCGGGAAACAGGAGAGGGCTGGAGTCGGGTGTCAGGGACGTTAAAAAAAAAAAAAACACACTGCTACACACACACACACACACAGATTTAATTACAGTCTTAAAGACCAAATAATGTCAGCATTTGATTTCTTTGTGGCATTATTAGCTTGTTCCTACTGCAGAGAGAGCTGAGCTGCCCTGTTATTCTACTGAACAGACTTCAGGCGTGAGGGTATCTTTTTTTTTTTTTTTTTTTAAAGCCAGCAGATGTTTTGATTCCCGACTATAACACCACCTCTGACAGCAAGCTGGTGATACTAATGATGGTTTTCCAGCGAAGAGAGCAGCAGCTGAAGGTTGTATGAAAGAACACAGAAATTCGCAGACAGAGAAGGTGGGGAGGCTGGACACAAACTGAAGCAGAAGCATTAGCACACATTTTCCCTGCTGTATTCCATGTTTTCTGAGAGCGACTGACGCGGCCCGTTAGTCGTGGGATGTATCAGGCATAAACACATTTGAGGCACCAGACTCGTGGATTTTAAATACATCACTTGTCTTTAATCACCGGAAGAGCACTAAAGCATAAAATGGCAAACTAACAAACTAACAAACTTGGTTTGGCTTTAGAACAACTGATTAGCCTGGTTCCAGACCTCCAATCACCACCCACATCTCTGATTTCTTCAGCAATTCAAATTTGACGTCCGTTTTCCCTGGCTAAAGAAACAATCGACCAATCAGAGCTTTGTAGGTGAGATTAAGAATGACGCAGAACCAAACAAATTGCCACAAAAAGGGCGATAAGCATGAATGAGATGGACACAGCTGTACAGGTTGTGAGTCGACTTACAGAAATAACAACTCTTAAATCAAAAAAATCTAATAAAAAATTTTCGACTCAGTGTGACACTTCACTTATCTCCAATGTCCGTTGTGAAAAAACGTCCATAAATCCCATTAGAATTCATAGAAAAAAGATGCACGTTTTCTTCAATATCAAAATAATCCAATGACAGTTTTGTTGTGTGTACATCCATGGGTGCATCGCAACACAGGAACTGCTAATAGCTAATTCGCTAAATGGTGCCAATTTGCCAAAATGTAAACAAATACAGGCTAAAAGAAAACGGGGTTCAGGTTGTAGCCCACAGCATAACCCACTGAATCCACAGCAACATCATACTTCTTCTTCACATCCCCAAAAGCATTATGGGAACTGCAGTTCCAAAAGAGCATGATTATCTACCAAAGAGAAGTAAGACAAAGAATAATAATAGTGATAAAATCCACAGTGGGGTCCACAGAGTCAGACTTTGAAAAGCCCTGGAGTAGACCAGTAATGACGTGTGCGCTACTTGTTATCGACTGGTTGCGGCAAAATATCAACCCCTCCAACACAGAGAATGGGTAACATGAACACGATGTCAAACTGAATGAATGAAGAAAAGAGAAATGACAATTCGGCTTGACTGTCAGGCTAAAAATGGATGACCAAAGCCAGTGCTTTTGTAGTTCTCTAAACAGGTCATTTATTATCAGGCAATTAACTGTTCAGATTTTTTGACAAGCAGTTAACACTTTAAGCATACAGTATCTCTGGTTTACCAGCCTGATCTCCAAATATAGAAAGCAGACTGTAGAGAGCAAGCTGTAAGTACCAAATCATATGCAGCTTCTCACACTTCAAATCTCCCACCTGCTACGGAGATACCAAAATAGTTTGGCTAATGTTCTGTTTTTATTATTTGTAAAGTTTTGTTTGGAAATGGTCTTTGCTTCAGGTTGGCAGGTTGGTCACTATGGGAATGGCCCTGCTCACATGCTAGATGCACTGAGATGGGATACCGTCCACATTTGCAGACCAGATGATGAACCAGTTTTGACTATTATTTCACTAAATTGACAGTTTTACTTACCACAAGAGCAGCAGGTGAAGCAGTTTGTGTGGTACAGGTTCCCCATGGCCTGGCAGGCTTGGCTGGCTCCGTACACACCCTTCCCACATTTGACACAGATACCTGTTAGAGACACATGGCCAGTTAGCTGATGTTATACTGAGCAAAATACTTTGTATGCAACAGCAGAATGAAACCATCCTACTCTCCTGGGAATCACTGAAAGCACTTTGTCTTCACGAGATTTTAACATTGTTAGAATTACATCATTCTTTGGCCCCAAAGCAAAGCACTGTGTGAACACGGATCTACCTCTGCTGTGGCTAATGTTAAATGCTAATGAGTTTGAGATTGAGTGGATGTTAAACTAGCTTGTACTATTCAATGATCTGCTACCAGTGTTCACCATTAGAATCCAACAATTGCTGGACATGCTGCCAGCTCTGCTGGAGCTTTGCTGGAAAGCTGATCAAAAAAGCGACTCTGCCAAACCATGTGTGCATTCCACTGATTATACAACAGTCAAAAAAGAAAAATGAAAAAAAAGATGAAAACGATTAACCTGTTACAAATATCATCACTACTGTATTTCCAGAGGCAGATTTCATCCTGTTCCCTCTGCAGCTTTTGAAGACCACCATGAAATTCAGATGTCAAGCTGTGAAACCAAACTGTGCCGAACACAAAACGTTAAGCAGCTATTACAGATGCACAGTTGTGCTTTTAATTGAAGGCTGGAGATGAACGGGAGCGTTCCAAATTTCAGTTTGTGATTATTAATTCACATGGTCGTGATTTCTTTTCCAGTTGCAGAAGTCTAACCCAAACTTTCTGTCATTTCCATGCATTACATCATACTGTTTGAAGGCACACTACTTCAGGAAAGCTGACGGTTAAATTAAAATACACTGACAGGAAATGCAATGCATGTGAGGGGATTGTCAGGGAGGGCCAGAAACAAGGTGCACCAACAACAGCATGCAGGGTCAGTGAACTCCTGAGTTGACTTTTAAGGGTATCTTGGTCCATTTGTATTAAACTATGGTATAAAACATTTGCACATCATATAAATTAACATTCAACTTATACAACTAGAATGTGTTTTAGATGCTTTACAGATTACGATGGTGCTCTTCTTCGATATTTCGGGCCGTTAACAGGATTTTAGAAATACTGAGGTCATGAGTCCAAACTCCCTCAGCACATCCCCGGCCCCCACTAAGAAATGTTTGAGCAGTCACCAAAAAAGTTTGAAAAGTTTTCTTAATTATCTAAATAAATATCATAATCGGCCTTGAAGTCCCTAAAAACACAATTTTAAATCTTACTTATGTATTTCTCTATAACATTTATGAAAAGTTCAGTAAAACATTTATAGTTATCATATTATGAAGTTATCACTCAAAATCTCAGCGAATCAGCTTCATCAGGACTGTACGGATGTTAAAGCAGATTCTGATTCAAATGTTGCTAACTGTGATTGGTGCAAGAAATAAGTGACATCATCCTTTTCCAACTGAGCCCCGCCCATTTCAAACCAGTGAGATGAGGACGGACAAAAAAAAAAAAAACAGAAATCTTTCAAGTAAAACAACCACAACTGTTCCAACTTTGGCAGGAAACTGTTTGCGTTCTTGTAGGAATCCAACGCTCATTGTAAAAAGCTAATTGCGAAAATGGATTTTCAGGGTCTTTAAAAACGCATTGTCCTGCTCAGGTTGTACAAACGCCCAATTTCTTAGAAATGATACTGATGACATAAACGTGGTGTCTTTAATGGTGGCTATAGCCCTAACATCATTGAATTTGTGGTTTGTGAGGGCTGTATGGTTGCTGCTCCCACCTGAGTGGCAACTTTTCTCACCCAGACAGACCACAGTGGGAAGAGCCCCCCAGTCACAGTGTTTACATGTTGTCTACAGTGGACCATGCAGGACAGGGGCTGCATTCGTATTTGACAACTCAACAGAAAAATGTGAAAAGGATGGAGTTTTAAAACAGGTACTCCTGATTTAAGGGAATTTTTTGCCCCGTGTTTTTAATGTTTTGGACATTTTATGAATTTTAATGAAGTGTTTTATAGATTTACATCTGGGAGCTTCACAGTACAACCAACATACTGAGCAGTTTTACTATATGGATACAGGGGTTTACCTACTTTTGCTAACAGAAGTTGTCAGGGAAGGAATAATTTTGATCAATCATTCACTTTGATAATCTGTCCCAAAAGTCACATTACTGCCCTTCTGATTACAAGGTTGCACTTTGACCATTAGGGTGGCTGTCAGTCCCAAAACAGGATGAACAGAGGACGAGTGATGCACTGACCAGCCCAGGGAGGAAATGCCCAGCTATCCACAGGTACACGAGTACTACTACATAAGCCTGAGCATCTGGCTACAAAGAGTATTATGACCTTTAATGAAGAAATTACATAGGGGGGAAAAAAACAGTGGCTTAAAACTATTTGGACGCAGCAGCAGCAGCAGCAGCAGAGTGATGATCTCCAAACTCTCACGCACAAAACGACCTCCACTGAGGTCACATTCCTCAGGGAGTGCAGGGTCAAAGCCTGGGTGGGGTGAGTCCAGGGTCACAGTGCCTACAGGACACAAGATCTCACAAGATCCCAACAGGGAGCAACCCCCCCCCCCAACTCTTTCCCTCTCACAGATAAATTATTACATTTACTTATCTTTCAAATTCAGGGCAGATTCAGAGCAGGGAAACACCTTTTGTGACGTAATCGTAGAATTCCCTGGCTATCTAAAGGCGATCATTTCCCTTTCATAACAGCTCCAGTGCACTCTGTGACATTGTAAGAAACAGATAAAGGACAAGGGTACAGGAAACCACCCAAAGGTCACATGTCTTCCTTTTAAAACCTGAGGTGTTTGCACAAATTAATTAATCGGAATCAAAGTCAAATATTGGCATTTCCTGGTCTGACTTGAACTCATGACTTCGCTCATGCACTCAACAAAGATAACGGCCGATAAGAATGAATGCGTAAGCTTCAAATGATCTTAAACAATTTCTCCAAAATAAAAGTCTATGGCGGCAAACAAAGTGGGAAAAACCTGTACCTGTATCTGCTAGAACTGTTTTTACCTAGAAACTACTCAGTGAAATCTCACTCAAACAGAACCAATGAAATCAGCAGGTAAAAGCAAGTGTCATGGACATCCCGATAAACACGATGAGCCCAGGGCCAGAGATGCTCGAAGCAGAACCATTAAAGCAGGAAGACATCTGACCATACTTGTCAATAATCAATAACATTTACATATCATTTCTTTGAAATTCTTTCATTCCTGATGGGACTCAGCATATGTAATCTGTGCGTTTCTTATTCGTCACTGCAGCTCGTGGGAACGTAAGGCCACGTTGTAAATAGAAAACCTTTTTAAAGACTCAATGAGGCCATGGCTGTAAATAAGAAATGCCCTCTTGTAGCCTTTTTTTATTAGAAAATCAATCACACACTGAACCTTTGCTCCCAGTATATTACACACGCTGCATTTTGGTCAGATGGCATTTACTAAATGTTAATTAAGCGTCCCTTTTCTTTAAGCCTTTTTTAATTTTAGTTTTCTTCTTGACTTCTGCAGCAGAAACAGTTTAACTTTGAAATGATAGTGTTCTGTATTGTATGAAACGCAGGGCTGTACTAGTTAAAATGTTGAAAATACAGACCATTTATAATTAGCTTATTACTTATTTATAGCTTATTACTATGGCATTTGGTCGCTGTTTTATTTCCTCTATTTCTATTGCTTCTTATTCTATTCTAGTGTGATTGGATGACGTGGACAAGCTTCTTTTGTTGTAGTAATACTCCACATGTTATGAATGTTACAGGTAACTGCACATGGGTGGAGTGAAATATAGTCTTGCAGCTTCCATCACTATGAAATGTAAGGGATTTGTCTATAATTCTGTGACTAATCCCGACTCAGATTACAGTGTGTGGTGTAAATGTGAGTCACCACTATGTTCATTGTGTATTGATGTCTCTACTCTAAGCTTTGTCGTCCTGCCGCCTGTCGCACTCGTACACTGAGACCACAATGTAGCCTTGACACAAAGGTTACTTCCAGAATTTCAACATGTATTACTCACATGGACCGACCAGGTACAACTGACTCACTACGCATCTGGAAACAAAGTCACTGATTCTCTGCGTTACACAGTTGACAGCTAGTGGACTAACGTAATGACAAATATTTGACAGTGAAGTTTATATTTCAGTAAACAACAACAACCTAAGAAACATTTTGATGGGAATAAGTCAGATGTGAGACCCAGATAGAAGGGGTGTGTGTGTGTGTGTGTGTGTGTGTGTGTGTGTGTGTGTGTGTGTTTTTCACCCCTTAAGCCTCATGTCACCATGTGTCTATCCTTATGCAGCATAATTATCTAGCCTCATGATAAGAGGAGCTTCAACAGATATATATATATTTTTAAAAAAAACTTTATTTCTTTCTCACAGAATTAATACATGGCCATGCAAACACTGAAATGGCTCTTTAGCTTTGACTCTCTACCCAACGGCTAAACTAAAATAGTATGATTTATTTATAAAGCTACATCGATTTACCTTCATTACTTCATTCCCTCTGGTTGCAGCTATACCGCAGTTTCTTAAAAACTATACACCATGTGTTGGCAAAACTGTGAAGATTTCATTTGTCAGCACGGAAACATTCTTCGTCATGAGAAAAAAAAAACACTGAAAACTGCTGTAAATAGGGACAAACATAATAAAAATCAACATGTGATTTGTTATCATTTCCACGCAAATGCTAAAAATCCTGAAGTCTCTTGTGAGTGAGGATGTGGTTATCATTTTACAGGAGAGCAGGGAACCCCTGAGGGAACCCCTGAAGCGCTCTTGTTATTCATTTAAAAACAGGATGCTAAATCCCTCATGTGCCCATTTCATAACATGTCCATGTGGCAAGGACGGACAGGATGTCGTGCATTCGCTGGGGTTAAAAATAAAACAGCCTCACTTGATGCACACACATCCCTGCACCTTTAAACTAAAACACTGTTGTTAAGCTCGATCCATAATGTTTGGTTTTTTGATAGCAGCTCAATGTGGGTTTGTTATTATGCTTGTGAGAAGTCTTTTTAACATCAAACTGATGAGTCTGATGATGAAATAAAAACAGTGTGTGTCAGGATAAAAAAAAAAAACCTTTTATGTTATTTCTGAAAGAAGAAATGTAATGTGGAAGGCCAAGCAAAGGAAACCCTTTCTGATTTTCTGATGTAATAGTGACATAGCATGTGATGTGATTAAATTAATAATAATTCATTTCAGCAAAAGTGTCTTATGAACACACTTTGACTTCATACTCTACCATCACTGAAGACAACACAGAATGTGCTGCGGGTTGTAAGGAGGTTTGCACAGCCTGACTCGTGAAACTTTAACAACCACTCAGTGTGACTTTGACTTCTCACAGCACAATATCAACCCAATGTCCCAAGATACGAGCAGGTTACACCAGAAGTGTCAATCAAACAAATGAATGGTAAAAAATGAACGAGGGATGAAATGCACATTTCTAGTTTGTGGAACCAAATGCTGCCAAATACTATAAAACCTCTGCACGTCTTATGAGGGTGACTCAGTTACTGCATGCATCATGTATCTTTCCAGTACAAAATAATCATGGTCCTCCAAGAAAGCTGCATTTTACTTCAAAATCTGCAATACGGAACAGTGAAAAACAGGCTAGCAGATAGCCTTTATAGCATCAAAGCCTGGAAATACCACGTGATTTCAGGAGAGAGATCTTCAACACATTCAACACATCTGAGAGCATCTGACACATCAGAGGATAATGAAGGCTTGAAACTTAAAGTTTCTAAAAATGTTATATCTTATGTCAGCTGCAATTTGTGCATGTACAGTATGTGCAGAGCTCACAGGACCAGCCAGTGTGCTGTTGTCAGCATGTGTGTGTGTCGGGCATGTGCATGACTACTGCCATTATAATTCTGGGCAGGTGATCAGACTTGACCCCCACCAACTATGTCTGGCCCGCCAGCCAAGATCGTGTGCCAAGTGTCTGGTGTTGCCCGACTCCCCACTGGCTGGTTAATGAAGGGCTTCGCGGGGGAGTCAGGGCGGGGTGGTGGGGGGGGGCCTCCCTCTGCTGCATCAATTGCAGGCCTGTATCAGACCAGCTGTTGATTCACAGCTCCTTCGCCACCACAACAAACAGAGGCCACACAAGGGCCGGCCAGCAGAGCAGAGGTGGGCAGTGTGGGACACTGGCAGGCAGTGCCCCCCCCCCCAAAAAAAGCACCGGCGATCAATTTCTCCACTGTCGCTACGGAAACAGAGCTGTCTCTATTGGGCTCGACTGCATTCTTCTCTCTCTCTCTCCATCTCTATCTAATTCCACCCTCTAGCTTCTTCCTCCATCATCTCCCCTGCTCCCCCCCCTCACTGTCTTCCTCGTTTTTTCCCCCCTCCTGTCTTCTCTCACCTGCTTCTCTGGAACAAATCAACAGCTGTCTCAGCCTCACTCTGACCAAGTGCGCTGGCTATAAAACAAGCCACTGTTCTCCGACTGCAGCCATTTGTCTGGCCGCTAATTCAAAGGTAGACAGCAACTTCCTCAGCGGGCTTTGTGTGGCTTCGTTACTGCTGCTGGTGAACACAAACACATTTGGTCTCACAGTAATCCCAATCACAACAATGTGCAATTCTTGAAACCAGGCAAAAACCAAAACCACTTACCACAATCTATACTCCTTCCTCCAGACAATAACTGCATTTTCAACACATCCAGAGCGCACTGCTCTGAATGACCGAAGGGTGCCTGCTCAGGCAGAACAGAAGGTTCCATTCAGCGAGGTGCAGCACTGTGCAAATGTTAGCTCTGCCAAGACAGAAATTAGTATTGCCCTCCAAAGCCACTCTTATCTGCCCCAGAGGGACCTGTTAGTGGCAATGTAACATTAGCAGATTGCAAATAGACCTCACAAACCTATAAATAAGCCCTTCCTGCACAGAAAAACACAAAAAAAACACTGAACTATTTCTTTGAATTCCAATTTCAGTAGGCACTCGTCTGCAGAGAAAGTAACACATGACATTTCGCGATACTAGTACTATTACGTGTTTGTTCAATTGTTGCCATGGAGAATTCTTTGTATTCAGTGGAATAAAAGAAAACAACAAAAGAAAACACGACTCGTCAGCTGAAAACCTTAATTTTGGGCCATTGTTTTGGATTTTAAACTTGCTTCCCAGATACCTGGTGAGGGCTGAAGTGTGCAAGGACAGTGTAGGAGAAGGAGTCAGGGTCAGAGCATCAGTGCATCAGTGCCTTACACAGGTATGTGAGGAGAAACTCTATGCCAGAACAAAATATGTTGGCTGATCTGGAGCTGAGCTGCTGTGACCAAATGAGTCATTTTACATCAATCAGGCACCAACAGCTCATGAGAAAAGCATGTCAGGATCTCAATCAAATCACTACTTGGACAACACATGTTCCTAAATCACCTATTAGTTGATGCAAGACCATTGGTGGTCCATAATTGGCAAGATGTTCAATGAACTTTGGTTCTCTTAACTCTCAGGCACCCTTTTTGGTGCCCACAGAACCAAACCATCATCCTATACAATCTACAGTATTGATAAGGGGAGACTATTAGATAATTAACATTGGGTCAAACTAAGAATCCCAGTGGTTTTGACTTCCCTGTGCTACTTGCACATTGAAAAGATCAGTTCAAATAAAAGTTTTTTTTTAAAAGCAAACCTTGCAATTATAATATCACCTACCAAAGTATTCCTTTTTCATGTGCATCTCTAACTCCTTTTCCAGCTCCAGGGTGAGCGCCTCCAGCCGCCTCTCTGCCTGGCTTGGCCCACTCTCTCGGCTGGGGGTCACCTGGTAAGGCAGCTTAAACCTCTGGCTTGAGGAAGCTGTTTTTGAGGACACCCCATAACAAAAGGATGATGGAGACCCCGCGGTCATCTCCGCGGTCCCTCCCGTCTGAGCTGACTGCTGCTGGGGCTCTGGCACCGCCGAGAGCCCCTGGAGATGGATGCGATTTTGGATCCCGTTGGAGTCTCCAAACTCCTGCAGCAGCGTGTCCTCATGTAAACTGCTGCCCAGCATCGATGACCTGGGTGAGGGCAGCTGCAGATCCGGGTAGGTGCTCATAGACCCCCTGGAACTGCGGGAACTTCTGGAGCTGTGACTGGAGATGCTGGACCGGGGACTAACCACACAGTTTGCGGTGGTCCCCGGTCTTGCGATCCCGTCCTGGCTGCAGATGCTCGAACGAGGACTCGCCAGCGGCGCTGCGTGTAAAATCGCCCCCTCCAGGTCGTGGTTGACCACGGGCCCGTACCGTGAGTCCGAGTAGCTGGATCTCGGGCTGGTGGTGAAGGAGTACTGGCTTGCCGTGCTCGACCTGGGGCTGTTGTGCCTCTGGTCGTAGCCCATGCTGATGCCGCTGGTGCGGTTGCTGCTGGGCTTGCTGCAGCAGTCACAGCTGTTGAGGCTGGCCCGGGGGCTGGAGTGTTTACTCGTGTCGCTGGCGGTGCTTGCATAGCTGGATCTGGGACTGAGGACACTGTTGCCCTCACAGTGAACTAAACTAGACCTGGGGCTCGTGTACCTGTCCTGACCCGGTACCACCAAACTAGTGCGCGGGCTGCTGATGCTTGACCTCGGGCTGGCATGCTTGCTCTGCTCTTGAGAGGACAGGGAAGATGCTAGGCTGGACCGGGGACTAGTGGCGTTATATCTCCCGTCGTGGCTGCTGGTGATGCAGACACTGTTGCACCTGTTGCCGGGCAGAGCCACCGGTTTGTTGAGAGGCACGCCGTCGAAGGCGGAGCCGGTGCTGTACCTGTGGCCCTGCACCTCCAGAGAGTATCTCCTGTGCCTCTCGGAAGCGCCCGTGTAGCACGGCAAAGCCACTTCGGATTTGGTGCAGCAGCCCTCCTCACTATAAACTGCGTCTCTTTGAGGGGCACAAAAATCCACAGGAACGGTCCGGTTGCAGTTCACAGGGCGCACCGGAGCCGCGTTGTACACTTTATTCCCAGTCGTGAAATTCTCCACTGTGTGATGCTGCTGGTGAAGCACAGAGGTGCCATTCATTGGCTTACTTTTATGCTCCGCTACTGCCGGAGCCGAAAAGTCTAAATCGGGGTTAATCACCAAGTCTCTCCTCGCGTTGTACATCCCGTCTTTATACGCATCATACAAGGAAAGGTCCTCCATCAATTTACTGGCCCGGAGTCCCAAATCTTCCTGATAATGCTCCATGTTGTGCTCCCGAGGCGAGAAACAAGTTCAGAGTGTGCTCCGCACCGCGAGCCAAACTAGCGAGCACCGCGGAGCACTAATTGCATTTCACATGGAAATCAAAACAAAACGCCGCGGTACAGCCGTCGCTCATTTACAGAAAACCACCGACGTACTCAGAAACCTCCACCGTGTGCCGCATCGTCTTCTTCTGCTTTGCCCCCTCCGCCGAAAAAACAAACTCTTTCTCACAGTTTCAGCCGACAGGGATACGTTTGTCAACTTCAGTTTTTGTTAAGTTGAAAGGTCTTTACAGTCAATGGCGCGCTGCGCGGAGGAATTTCCCCTTGTTGGTTTTTCCTCTAGTTTCGCTCACGGTCACTATGCCAGAAATCAAAGTAGGCTGGATAATCGGATACGCCATAAATATCCGTTGTATATAAGTCTTTGCTCGCCAAGCGAACGATAATCTAAATAAAATACCGTTTTACACAGGGGACTCGTTTGCGTAAAAGGAATGCGGGGATGGAGACAGGATGCGCTGCGCCTCTCTGGAATGTGGTTAATGCTGCAGAGAAACAATGATTGCGACCAACTCAGCAAGGGGCTGCCGGCTCTGAAAAGAGAATAGTTTAGAGAGAAGGGGACGTCTGCATTCATCCCAGGCAGACTAAAATACCACACAAAGCACGCCTCACCTGGTCCGACTCCTTTTACTCCAGGAATAAGCTGCAGTGAATTGGTAATATGGAGGGCAAAGCTATTTAAAACTCAAGTTTATCCACCTTTTTTAGTCTGATGATATAAAGATAAATATATCCTCTCGTCGACCTGACTAAAGTGTATATGATCCATTTTAGGATAATTTCCAATTACCATAGCTTACTATAGGGATATGAAAGGAATATTGTGATGTTGGTAAAAAAAAACAAAAAAGATAAGTATCAAAGACATGATTAAATAAAGCAAAGGATTATTCTGAGTTTATACTGGGCTGCATAAAATGTTATAAACAGAACTGAACTGAATGTGTATGAGTCTTTTCAAAAAATGGTCTTCTATGAGGACCACAAATACATAACTAAATAAATAACTTTGTATTTGGTATGTTGTGAGATTGTGATACATATGCCAGCATCAGGCCTGAGTAGATATTCTGTAGCTGTGATAAACCAGGCTACTAAATCTTTATCAAGGGTCTTCAAGCATGCAAACTATTTACCTATCTAAAAAAAAAAAAACCTTAAAATTCAACCTTGAGTCCAAGTTAAAAATCAAACAAACCACATTTGCCTTATAAGGTTTATTCATTACAGTTTTCAGAACATGTGTTAGCATTTTATTATATTATGGTTAACCAAACAGCATTAAAAACATGTATGTATTAAGTTATTATCAGTCTTTGCCCCCAGATGTTCTTTCAAAAGCTAGCTGCTGTGGAAAGAAGAGGTAGCATTTGACATATAGTCTCTGAAAGTGACAACTATAAGATGTAAAATTAAGACATTAAGGGCACAGAGATTATATGATTATTTTCACATGTGATAGGCGTTACAGTATAAAAAGGAAAAGTCCCCAAGTAGACATGCTTTCCTTGAGTTTGTCTGTAGACAGCTGCTTTTTGTCTGAAGCATCTGCCAGTAGACGGTTTTTGAAATAAAATGTGCACATGGACCTTTTCATATTAAGACATGTAAACAACCTAGTTCTGAACCAGTTTTGATACAGGGTGTATGGCATTTTGGAAAATGTCAGAATGACATTTTTGCTTTAGCTGCTCATCAACTGCCAACAACTGGAAGAAAAGAGAGAGCCACAGCAACACAGGCAGCAACAAACAGGATGTCCAGTAGCAATCGACTGAGGTAGGAGCTGTGGGATTTTTTCCCGTGGCCTCTGCTTCTAAACCACTGTACCACTTCGTCCAGGTTGTGCTCTTGGGGCTCATAACCGAGCTCCGCCTTAGCTTTTGCCATGCTGAAGTAATGCGTCACGCCAGTTTTATACACCTCCGTACGTGTCAGCAGTGGCTGGAAGTTATAGAAGGGCCCAATGAGGTGGTGAATCATTTCTGTGAGAAAGGCAACAAAGTAAATGAGAGAGAAAGGAAGGCGCAGTTTGGGGAAAGGATAGCCCAAGCCTTCTACCAGAGGTCTGAAGAATTCAAAATTGTTGACAGGCCGGCCATCTGAGATAAAGTAGGCCTGGCCAGCAGAGCGGTGCTGCTTCTCTGAGGTCAGAGCCTCTGCAGCAAGCTCATGCGCTGACACCAGGTTGTCCACATGGACAAACTCCACCAGGCTGCTGGGTTCACCATAAACAAACCTGAAGATCCCCTTCTCTATGTAGCTGACTATCCTGGGCAGGTGCCTCTGCTCACCAGGCCCGTAGATTCCTGCTGGACGCAGTGCGCAGGTTCTCAGCACCCCTGAGCCTCCATTCAGTGCTGTGCCGTCAGCTTTCAGCACTGCCATCTCAGCCAGGGACTTGGTTCTGGAGTAGTGGTCAGGGTGAAGATGGAGAGGTAGATAAGGGAGGCTTTCATCCCCGTTCTCTATCACTTGGCCTCCGAACACCACGTTGAAGGTGCTGGTGTAAACCAGCCTGGACACTCCGTTCTCAACGCAAGCCTTCAGGACGTTCTGTGTGCCTCGAACATTCACCGCCTCAATCAGATGCTGGTTCAGCTGCTCCCTGCCAGACATGCCATAGGAGGCGATGTGGAATACACAGTCCGCACCAGTGACGGCCCTCTCAACTTGTGCATACTCACGTATATCCCCTTGAACAAACACAATGTCTTCTGGCACTTCTTGGTTTGGAGGGACTGTGTCAAACAGAATGATTTTGGCTCCTTTTTTATGCAGGGAGCATGCCAGGCTGCAGGGGGAAACAAGTTATTACATATGAATTAATATCTGCATGAAACTCATTAGATCCATTTTAACAAAATAAATTATACATCTATAACAAAAATACAATAATTGCATGCATTTCTACTTTTAAATCTACCACAGTTCTGTGGCAGTCAAAGATCCAGTCTATCTGAGATAACTGGCGCGATAGCGCCACCTTGTTGTGGTAAAGCAGTGTGACAGCACTGTAAGGCAACTCTGAAACCATAGAGGGTTTACTGACTGTGAATGTATTCGTTTTCTTGAGTAGCCTAATAAACAATATTCAATTGTTCTTACCGATAACCAAAATAGCCACATCCTCCAGTTATCAAAAACGTGTCTGTACGTGCATTTTCCATTGCAGCAGGGCGAATCTATGAGTTTGTAAAAGAGAGGATTGGACATATTATTAGGAAAACGAGAATATGCTTAGAAAAGTACACACAAAGGCATCCTCATACATGCCAAAATTTTACAGCCACAAACCACAAACAAAGCTACTAAGTTGACGTTACCTAACTATTAGTCTGTAGGCGACTTCACTGACCTTGTACTTGAGTAATTCAACCTTTTACGCAATTGGCTGAATGCATTAACATAATTTCTACGTGTACTATGTACCACAAATGTATTCCGGCATTATTATTACAGCCTACCTAGTTTACATACTACCACATTTACTTTCCGTAAGGGGTTATTAAGAATGCCATGCGTCAAACTGTGCAACAAAGTAGCGTTAGTGTGCTGTGGCTGTAACATGCACAGACAGCAGTTAATGTTAATTTAAGTTCACGTTTCCACTGTCGGTACCAACCTCAACATAAGCCGGGTAGAAAACGAGCGAAACATCTGGTTAATATCACTCATTCAAAACTCTACTGTAGCACTGGTGAGAGAGCACCGGCGTACACTTCCTTCCTTGGTCGGCCGTGTACGTGCTTTTTGTTACGTAATTTACGCAAAAACAGCCGATATCTCTGCAATTGGATGAGTCTCAAAACGGCCCAGTTCAAGCAGCTGCGTCTAGTGAACGTAAAAAGAGGCAGAATAACACAGGAAGTAAGGCGACACAATGTGGCGACTGATTATAATTGAAATTCATCCAAAGATATTAAAAATTATAATTAAATATTCACAATCGTAGAATTGTCAAATACGCATGTTATTTTATGCTTATGATTTTGAAATTGTCATTGCATGCTTTCTAATTTCTCTGTCACCAATAAAAGCTTTTATTTTAAAAGTCTTAATCGGATGTTATAATCTTAATTACGTTAGCTTGATTCGCTCTGCCAGCAACAATAAGACTTCCGGTATGCACCTCGTGCCTTCAGAATAAAAGCGGACATCTTTTAAAATATGTTTTAAACTAGTAAGGTTTTGTATTTATTCGTCGTACTTTATTCGTTAAACGAAAACACACATTACTAATTAGTGTCAGGAAAATAATGAAAATACCATCATATGTGTCCTTTTTTAAATGCAAAGACTATATTATGTCCAGTCAGTATAACTGTTAGTGCTTGAATTAGACATGTATAGTGTATAACTCATATTTGACTATTAATGCATAAATCATATATAAGCACTCCTACTGACCTGTACTTTATTCCCATTCTATCATTTAATCTGTAGGCTAGTTATGTAAGGGAAAAAACGTGACATTTTAACAAAACAAAAGGATTCTGTAAATTGTTGGTTGATAGTGCCTCTAGCGGCGATACGCGAGCTCAACAACTGCAAGCAACTATTCAACTCGAGGACATTTACGTCATGTTTTACTAGCATCCGTAAACTGCAACAACAACAACAACAACACAGCTGCGGGGTTCGTCATAGTCTGAAGGTAAAGATGTCTTTTTAAATCAATGAATTAAGGGGTGCAATAAACTATTGAACGACATGCTGCCAACATTATGTGTTTTACTTAATGTTACGTAAGTGTTCATAAGTGCGATATGAGACTATCTCGTTAACTTTTGCAAGGACTACGCTTTGTTTGATTAAAGAGGATAGCGGTGGTGTTCCATGGTAATTTCTGGTAGGATATACACTTCATTCAGCATACAGCTCTGCGTTGCACTTCTTTTCAATTGCTTTGCTCAAATACTCGCACGAATAACGAACAGAAATTGAAAGTTAAGCACCGCATGTACACATTTCATAACTGCGGATATTAATACGAACATTTTTTAGATGTAAATATGACAAGTTGACATTGTGTTATGCCTTAAAACTATAGACATGACTTTGTAAAAATAAGTGCAACTTTGTAACCGGTGGATGCCTTCAAATACTTAAAATTCATGGGACTCAACATCATCTGATAATACTTTATTAGGTTTTAATCTTTAGCAAATGGATATATTTAGTATGCCTCAAGTATGGCTTATGAGGAAGTCTTATCAATACATGTCATGTATTTTAAAGGCACGATGGATTTGGAGGAATACTTCAAAAGAATTGGTTTCCACGGCTCTTTTGATAAACTGGATCTTGCAACCCTGAAGTTGGTCCACAAACAGCATGTCATGTCAGTTCCCTTTGAAAACCTCAGCATTCACTGTGGTGAGAGCATCACCATGGACCTTGAGGTCATTTTCAATAAGATAGTGAGGAGCAGCCGTGGGGGTTGGTGCCTTGAGAACAACTTCCTGTTTGGCTGGGTGCTGAGAGAAATGGGCTACGACACTACGACGTTGAGCTCCCGAGTTTTCAACACTATCCTCAATGACTTTGGCCCCCTTGAATCTCATCTCATCAACAAGGTTGTCATCGATGGCAAGGCTTATGTAGCAGATGTAAGCTTTGGGGTGTCTTCCCAAGTGTGGGAGCCCCTGGAGCTCGTCTCTGGAAAGGACCAGCCTCAGGCAGCGGGTGTCTTTCGTCTCATAGACAAGGGAGACATCTGGGTGCTGGAGAAGACTGGTAGAAAGCCAGAGGTTCTCAATCCAGACTTTGCCAAATCAAGTCTGGTGAACAGGAAGGAAACAAAGCAGATCTACTGCTTCACCTTGGTGCCTCGTGAGGCCAATCATTTCTTTGATAAGAGCCACAAACTCCAAACAGACCCTACTTCACTGTTCACCAATAAGTCCATCTGCTCTTTGCAAACCCCAACAGGATTCAGAGCCCTGATTGGCTGGACCTACAGTGAGGTCACCTACAAACCTGAGGAAGGTGTTGACGTCTTAGACATGAGGGACATAACAGATGATGAGATAGAGGAAACTCTGAGGGAAAAGTTCAGTGTAAAGCTGCAGAACAAACTAAAGCCTGTAAGCAACAAATCATGGTACACACTCTGAGATCCTGCACATATTCTGTTTTGAAATTGACTCAGAATTATGTCACAACCTGCGGCGATTTCATGACAGACCAGGCAGAGCAGCTTGTTGAAGGATTATTTCATTTTTCAGTTTCATTTTTTGTACAATGAAAATGATGTGATTGTATTAAAACTGAGAGAAGTAAAAAATAAACAGCAGTTTGAATGGGTCATTCCATTTTATTCATTGACACTTTCAACAAAAAGTAATCATGTACATTTAAATCAGGTACCACAGTATGCTGCAGTAATATAAAAGCCAGGTTACCTTTTGCAAAGAGGTAGCGTAAGAGAACTTATTTGCTGGCTGTATACTAAATGTTACTCAAAGAGTTGTGAACAGATGAAACCAAGATTAATCTGTACGATGATGCCAAGATGAAAGTGTGGAAAGAAAAACAGAACAGCTCATGATCCAACTAATGTTAATACTAATAAGGTTAATACTTTACTATATTGCGTCAACCAACAATGTAATTTGGTTTTGAATAGATCACAGTAGGAATTTGACATCAATCTTCCAGTTGTCCTACTAGAGGGAGTGAGTGGTAGAGGAAGCCCACAAGGTTGTTTTACTCTTCAGTAAGCCACCAAAGGTGAGAGGTTTCTGGTCAGTGTTGATCCCTGTGCCCTGTATCCTGTGTCAATAAAAGCCTGCTTAATGTGGTGTAGCATCAAGGTCAGTGTTTGGTTGGTTTGGTGAGGGTGGTTGGATGACATATTTTGGGTTTATGCTTCTGGTATTTGTGTGTGTAAGAGCAAAATATCTTGAGTTAATGAAAGGAGCAGACGTGCTTTTCTGAAGGAATGTACTAACCAAGGAAAAGTTATTTTCAGTCTAAGAAAATCTACATAAAAGGAATGTTGTTTGCCATTATTATATACTTTTATAACTTGCTTATACCAATGTAATCTACTAAGCTTCAAGTGTTGTCAAGTTATATGATAATGTAGACTGTCATGCCTGGATGTCCCAGACTCAGTCTCATCTGTATTCTGTGTACTCACTCATATATCATCACCATGCTTAAATATTATGCTCATAAACTGTTGTATCTTTTTCTTCTGAAGCATTTTGTAAGAAGGCTGGAGGAGGAAACTGAGAAGGCATTCATCTCTACCTGACAGAAGCTCAGATCCTCTTCTCGTTCCACACAAAGGCAATTCTTGAAATAACAGGTGTTAGATAGAATATCCTAAACTGTGTTGTTCATCTGACTGCATTTGCTGACATCTGCTGGATGTGTCGTATTAAAATCATTAAAATTCACTTTACTGTTTCGTAGTATTTTCTGTGTGGAGGTAACCTTGTTCCTGCGCACAACCTGCTCAAGGTCTGGTCAGGCTTTGGGACAGGTACTATGGGTGAACTCCACTCACTTGATCCAAGGGAAGCATCAAAACCAGCACCACCGTATCACCTACAGAAAATATAGGTTTCTGGTCATAAAGGGCTTCACAGGCAGTTATTTGAATGTGGTCACATGCTGCCAAACTCCACTCGGTTCATTGGGCTCCAACAACATCTCTTTTGCCATCTTCAGAGGCCCTCTCACTTCATGCCCGTAAACAATCAATAAATCATTCAAAATGTATTTATATAGCACCTTTCATGGAACAAACCTGGTGATACTGAACCTTATAGGCAAGACCAATTCTAGCCTTACTATTTCTTAAGGGTACAGCTTCATGGAATCTAGTGGCCATGTGCATGATAAATGACAAATAATTAATTCTGATTGTTGGAGGCAATGCCAGACGAATACTGCAAATCATTACCTTATATTCTGGTCCTGCCCTGTTTTCATCACTTATTGGAAGAGTATACACCAGACTTTAGAAAAGGTTATTCAGAGCCTCAATCTCTTTCAGATTCAATGTTCTATACCTGTGCAATATCTCACAAGTGATAAACTCTGAAAGATAGAACCCTTATGGCAATTCTGCTGGCTGCATACAAAAAAGCCATAACTCGTAGATGGCTTAAAACCTGAGGCTCCCTTGATTGATGGCTGCATAGAGATAGTTCGTCAAATATATATACATAACGGAGAAATCGACACACTCCCTCAGAGTACACCAAGATAAATTTACAAATATCTGGTCAAGGTGGATTGAGTCCATTAGACCCCGAAGACAAGACTTTACATGAAACACAATTACGTAACTAACTGCATATTATTACCATTCCTCACAGTTTTTTGTACGTAGTGCTGTGTGTTAATAATTTATGCTTAAGAAATATGGGCAACTGGGAACTTGATTCCTTTTCTTCTGAAATTATTATCGTCTTTTTTTCCCTTTATTTGTTTTGCGCTTTGTTTGGCTCTACATAATTTGATTAATCGCAAATTTGTTAGAAATTTGCACCACTTGAAATACAATATCAAGTCTGTCGGGTCCTCCATCCTCCATTTTGTGGCCCTGGTCTTGTAGAGGGACCCTGCGTCAAAATGTAGTTATAAGACATTTTTGTTCATATTGTGCTCATTTGTTGTAAAGTTGTGTTTTAACAAATTCTTTGTGTCAGGTAATTAACACACAGAAAACCTGGGGCAAGATAGTATTATTCCATTACAGATGTACTGTAAGGCTGCAACTAACCCAAATTATTTTAATTATCAATACATATGACAATTATTTTCTTTAATAATCCATTGATGTATAAGTGTATAAAATGCCAGAAAATAGTGAAAAATGCCTTTCATGTGTTCAAATAACAGTCAAACCCCCAATAATGTTGAGTTTCCTAACAGAAAACTTGGAGAAATTAGCAAATATTCACAATATTTACCAGTGTATTTTTGGCATTTTTGCTTAAAAATAATGAAACTGATACTGAAGTGTATTGTGGCGGTCAATAGGGGCCCAAGAACAAGCTTTTGCCCCTGCCCCCCTAAGAGATTAATCCAGCCATGCTGACAGGGATGGCCGGATTGAAATCGAAAGTAGAAATGGCGCATTATTTTCTTCCGACATGACACAGATCAACACAAGTAAGCAGGCTGCATTTAAACTCTGATAACGTAATTATAAACTCATAATTACAAGACGTGTGTGATAGGTTTCGTTTATTATCGGTCTGTTCCCCGTGTTCTCTGTCTCATAGTGAAGCAGCTGTTGAGTAACACATAACGCACTGGTTAACCCGAGGCTCAAGTAAATAATCAACTTCCCCTAACGCAGTTAACAGGTTTTACTGGGGATAAAAGCTCAACTCCGTACAGCTCGGAGTTACTCTGGAAGAAATAGCTGAGTTGCATTTCCTTTGTGGCGCAGCTTTGGATCCGTAGCAGTAGCCTACTGCGTCCTCAGAATACTTCACGATTTTGATTGCTCGCACGATCAATTTATATGACAGGTAAGATTAAACACTTTTGCTGCATATTTTCTCTTGCAGAATGTTGTGAGTCTCAAACTTTATATATGTAGAATTTGAACATCTGAGTATGACAATTTTTCAATTATTGAAAACAAGCATAAAATACTTGATTGCACTTTGAGACAATTGAGATGACTTGAGTGCAACTGTAACAGGTAGATTGGTCCTGTACTTTACAGGCATGATGAATTTGGAGGAATACTTCAAAAGAATTGGTTTCCACGGCTCTTTTGATAAACTGGATCTTGCAACCCTGAAGTTGGTCCACAAACAGCATGTCATGTCAGTTCCCTTTGAAAACCTCAGCATTCACTGTGGTGAGAGGATCACAATGGACCTTGAGGTCATTTTCAATAAGATAGTGAGGAGCAGCCGTGGGGGTTGGTGCCTTGAGAACAACTTCCTGTTTGGCTGGGTGCTGAGAGAAATGGGCTACGACACTACGACGTTGGGCTCCAGAGTGTTCAGCAGTACCAGCAATGATTTTTACCCCACTGAAACTCATCTCATCAACAAGGTTGTCATCGATGGCAAGGCTTATGTAGCAGATGTAAGCTTTGGGGTGTCTTCCCAAGTGTGGGAGCCCCTGGAGCTCGTCTCTGGAAAGGACCAGCCTCAGGCAGCGGGTGTCTTTCGTCTCATAGACAAGGGAGACATCTGGGTGCTGGAGAAGACTGGTAGAAAGCCAGAGGTTCTCAATCCAGACTTTGCCAAATCAAGTCTGGTGAACAGGAAGGAAACAAAGCAGATCTACTGCTTCACCTTGGTGCCTCGTGAGGCCAATCATTTCTTTGATAAGAGCCACAAACTCCAAACAGACCCTACTTCACTGTTCACCAATAAGTCCATCTGCTCTTTGCAAACCCCAACAGGATTCAGAGCCCTGATTGGCTGGACCTACAGTGAGGTCACCTACAAACCTGAGGAAGGTGTTGACGTCTTAGACATGAGGGACATAACAGATGATGAGATAGAGGAAACTCTGAGGGAAAAGTTCAGTGTAAAGCTGCAGAACAAACTAAAGCCTGTAAGCAACAAATCATGGTACACACTCTGAGATCCTGCACATATTCTGTTTTGAAATTGACTCAGAATTATGTCACAACCTGCGGCGATTTCATGACAGACCAGGCAGAGCAGCTTGTTGAAGGATTATTTCATTTTTCAGTTTCATTTTTTGTACAATGAAAATGATGTGATTGTATTAAAACTGAGAGAAGTAAAAAATAAACAGCAGTTTGAATGGGTCATTCCATTTTATTCATTGACACTTTCAACAAAAAGTAATCATGTACATTTAAATCAGGTACCACAGTATGCTGCAGTAATATAAAAGCCAGGTTACCTTTTGCAAAGAGGTAGCGTAAGAGAACTTATTTGCTGGCTGTATACTAAATGTTACTCAAAGAGTTGTGAACAGATGAAACCAAGATTAATCTGTACGATGATGCCAAGATGAAAGTGTGGAAAGAAAAACAGAACAGCTCATGATCCAACTAATGTTAATACTAATAAGGTTAATACTTTACTATATTGCGTCAACCAACAATGTAATTTGGTTTTGAATAGATCACAGTAGGAATTTGACATCAATCTTCCAGTTGTCCTACTAGAGGGAGTGAGTGGTAGAGGAAGCCCACAAGGTTGTTTTACTCTTCAGTAAGCCACCAAAGGTGAGAGGTTTCTGGTCAGTGTTGATCCCTGTGCCCTGTATCCTGTGTCAATAAAAGCCTGCTTAATGTGGTGTAGCATCAAGGTCAGTGTTTGGTTGGTTTGGTGAGGGTGGTTGGATGACATATTTTGGGTTTATGCTTCTGGTATTTGTGTGTGTAAGAGCAAAATATCTTGAGTTAATGAAAGGAGCAGACGTGCTTTTCTGAAGGAATGTACTAACCAAGGAAAAGTTATTTTCAGTCTAAGAAAATCTACATAAAAGGAATGTTGTTTGCCATTATTATATACTTTTATAACTTGCTTATACCAATGTAATCTACTAAGCTTCAAGTGTTGTCAAGTTATATGATAATGTAGACTGTCATGCCTGGATGTCCCAGACTCAGTCTCATCTGTATTCTGTGTACTCACTCATATATCATCACCATGCTTAAATATTATGCTCATAAACTGTTGTATCTTTTTCTTCTGAAGCATTTTGTAAGAAGGCTGGAGGAGGAAACTGAGAAGGCATTCATCTCTACCTGACAGAAGCTCAGATCCTCTTCTCGTTCCACACAAAGGCAATTCTTGAAATAACAGGTGTTAGATAGAATATCCTAAACTGTGTTGTTCATCTGACTGCATTTGCTGACATCTGCTGGATGTGTCGTATTAAAATCATTAAAATTCACTTTACTGTTTCGTAGTATTTTCTGTGTGGAGGTAACCTTGTTCCTGCGCACAACCTGCTCAAGGTCTGGTCAGGCTTTGGGACAGGTACTATGGGTGAACTCCACTCACTTGATCCAAGGGAAGCATCAAAACCAGCACCACCGTATCACCTACAGAAAATATAGGTTTCTGGTCATAAAGGGCTTCACAGGCAGTTATTTGAATGTGGTCACATGCTGCCAAACTCCACTCGGTTCATTGGGCTCCAACAACATCTCTTTTGCCATCTTCAGAGGCCCTCTCACTTCATGCCCGTAAACAATCAATAAATCATTCAAAATGTATTTATATAGCACCTTTCATGGAACAAACCTGGTGATACTGAACCTTATAGGCAAGACCAATTCTAGCCTTACTATTTCTTAAGGGTACAGCTTCATGGAATCTAGTGGCCATGTGCATGATAAATGACAAATAATTAATTCTGATTGTTGGAGGCAATGCCAGACGAATACTGCAAATCATTACCTTATATTCTGGTCCTGCCCTGTTTTCATCACTTATTGGAAGAGTATACACCAGACTTTAGAAAAGGTTATTCAGAGCCTCAATCTCTTTCAGATTCAATGTTCTATACCTGTGCAATATCTCACAAGTGATAAACTCTGAAAGATAGAACCCTTATGGCAATTCTGCTGGCTGCATACAAAAAAGCCATAACTCGTAGATGGCTTAAAACCTGAGGCTCCCTTGATTGATGGCTGCATAGAGATAGTTCGTCAAATATATATACATAACGGAGAAATCGACACACTCCCTCAGAGTACACCAAGATAAATTTACAAATATCTGGTCAAGGTGGATTGAGTCCATTAGACCCCGAAGACAAGACTTTACATGAAACACAATTACGTAACTAACTGCATATTATTACCATTCCTCACAGTTTTTTGTACGTAGTGCTGTGTGTTAATAATTTATGCTTAAGAAATATGGGCAACTGGGAACTTGATTCCTTTTCTTCTGAAATTATTATCGTCTTTTTTTCCCTTTATTTGTTTTGCGCTTTGTTTGGCTCTACATAATTTGATTAATCGCAAATTTGTTAGAAATTTGCACCACTTGAAATACAATATCAAGTCTGTCGGGTCCTCCATCCTCCATTTTGTGGCCCTGGTCTTGTAGAGGGACCCTGCGTCAAAATGTAGTTATAAGACATTTTTGTTCATATTGTGCTCATTTGTTGTAAAGTTGTGTTTTAACAAATTCTTTGTGTCAGGTAATTAACACACAGAAAACCTGGGGCAAGATAGTATTATTCCATTACAGATGTACTGTAAGGCTGCAACTAACCCAAATTATTTTAATTATCAATACATATGACAATTATTTTCTTTAATAATCCATTGATGTATAAGTGTATAAAATGCCAGAAAATAGTGAAAAATGCCTTTCATGTGTTCAAATAACAGTCAAACCCCCAATAATGTTGAGTTTCCTAACAGAAAACTTGGAGAAATTAGCAAATATTCACAATATTTACCAGTGTATTTTTGGCATTTTTGCTTAAAAATAATGAAACTGATACTGAAGTGTATTGTGGCGGTCAATAGGGGCCCAAGAACAAGCTTTTGCCCCTGCCCCCCTAAGAGATTAATCCAGCCATGCTGACAGGGATGGCCGGATTGAAATCGAAAGTAGAAATGGCGCATTATTTTCTTCCGACATGACACAGATCAACACAAGTAAGCAGGCTGCATTTAAACTCTGATAACGTAATTATAAACTCATAATTACAAGACGTGTGTGATAGGTTTCGTTTATTATCGGTCTGTTCCCCGTGTTCTCTGTCTCATAGTGAAGCAGCTGTTGAGTAACACATAACGCACTGGTTAACCCGAGGCTCAAGTAAATAATCAACTTCCCCTAACGCAGTTAACAGGTTTTACTGGGGATAAAAGCTCAACTCCGTACAGCTCGGAGTTACTCTGGAAGAAATAGCTGAGTTGCATTTCCTTTGTGGCGCAGCTTTGGATCCGTAGCAGTAGCCTACTGCGTCCTCAGAATACTTCACGATTTTGATTGCTCGCACGATCAATTTATATGACAGGTAAGATTAAACACTTTTGCTGCATATTTTCTCTTGCAGAATGTTGTGAGTCTCAAACTTTATATATGTAGAATTTGAACATCTGAGTATGACAATTTTTCAATTATTGAAAACAAGCATAAAATACTTGATTGCACTTTGAGACAATTGAGATGACTTGAGTGCAACTGTAACAGGTAGATTGGTCCTGTAAATTCATGTCATGTCCTGTACTTTACAGGCATGATGAATTTGGAGGAATACTTCAAAAGAATTGGTTTCCACGGCTCTTTTGATAAACTGGATCTTGCAACCCTGAAGTTGGTCCACAAACAGCATGTCATGTCAGTTCCCTTTGAAAACCTCAGCATTCACTGTGGTGAGAGGATCACAATGGACCTTGAGGTCATTTTCAATAAGATAGTGAGGAGCAGCCGTGGGGGTTGGTGCCTTGAGAACAACTTCCTGTTTGGCTGGGTGCTGAGAGAAATGGGCTACGACACTACGACGTTGGGCTCCAGAGTGTTCAGCAGTACCAGCAATGATTTTTACCCCACTGAAACTCATCTCATCAACAAGGTTGTCATCGATGGCAAGGCTTATGTAGCAGATGTAAGCTTTGGGGTGTCTTCCCAAGTGTGGGAGCCCCTGGAGCTCGTCTCTGGAAAGGACCAGCCTCAGGCAGCGGGTGTCTTTCGTCTCATAGACAAGGGGGACATCTGGGTGCTGGAGAAGACTGGTAGAAAGCAAGAGGTTCTCAATCCAGACTTTGCCAAATCAAGTCTGGTGAACAGGAAGGAAACAAAGCAGATCTACTGCTTCACCTTGGTGCCTCGTGAGGCCAGTCATTTCTTTGAGACAAACCACACACTCCAAACAGACCCTACTTCACTGTTCACCAATAAGTCCATCTGCTCTTTGCAAACCCCAACAGGATTCAGAGCCCTTGTTGGCTGGACCTACAGTGAGGTCACCTACAAACCTGAGGAAGGTGTTGACGTCTTAGACATGAGGGACATAACAGATGATGAGATAGAGGAAACTCTGAGGGAAAAGTTCAATGTAAAGCTGCAGAACAAACTGCAATCTGTAAACAAAAAAGCGTGCTACACAATCTGAAAAACAACACATATTCTGTTTTGAGATTGTCCTGAAATGATGTCACAACCTGTGTTGATTTCATGACCAGGCAGAGCAGCTTGTTGAAGAATCATCTATTTCAAAAATGAACAGTTTTGATTTTTTTGTGCAATGTTAATGATGCCCTTATATAATGACTGAAGGAATTATTAACAGTATTTAAAATGTGTTATGCCATTTCATTCATTGTCATGTTTGGAGGTCCGGAGTTAGAAAGTAATTAAGTACATTTAAATAATTTACGCAAGTATGTAACAAACTGAACTGTCATGGTCAGTGCAAAGTGCATTTAAAACTTAATAAACACTTTTGAACTATCCCTGCATTTTTATTTTTTGAGTACTATTATCTAATTTCTTACCTTATTTTTCAAATATTTTGGATTGTTATTAAGTGTATTATTATATATTTTGTTTCCTGTGTTGAATTGGATGTCTGTTTGTAATAGTGTTTTCCCCAAGAAAAAGGGTGAGGGGCTTTCTGGAACCATAGAGAAACCTGTAAGAAAGCTGGGCCAGTCTGGGATGCTTAGTGGACCAGAGGGCAGGAGGCGGGACTTTGGGTCTTTGTACAGCCCATTATTTGGCTTACACCCAGTGACGTTGGAGCTAAGGACACAGCCAATGCGGATTGGTCTATGCGGCCTGTCCTTCAGCCGAGGGGGCGCAGGAACACAGCCAACAGCAAGCTGCTGGGACTAGGCTCAGATATGAACTCCCTGGAACAGGCCGAAGGTAACCAATGCAGAAAACAACTTAAATTATCACATTTTTAAATAGCTGCCGATTTGTTTTAGCCTCATAGCTTTAATCACTAAAATAATTCAGAACAAACGTCTTAAAATGGGATTACAAAGCTAGGTGCAACGTTAAAGTAGCTGGCTGGTCTGTTTACGACACTTAGCATGTTTGCTAGCTTAACTGAGAGTACACATTCAGTCGTTCAAACGTTTGTATAGACATTAGCTAACACATATTGCGTTAAGTCTGTTAGCTTATATTGTCCAGGAAGTAGCTATATACACATACAAGTTGCGCCAGCAGTCAGTGTGTCACATTCAGCTTCTAAGAGAAACGATCGCAAACGTTTTGGATATTTAACAACCGCATTCAGTCACGTTGTGTTTCTGTCTTCACTTTACATACTTGCAGTAACCGCTTAGATACAAACTGAGCTTTAGTGCTGAGGTTGACATTAGTAAAGAGTCTGTATAGATCACATGCCATAATCTGTCGAGGGGAGAGAGCATTTCACACAATTGAAAAGATGAAGTTGCTAGGTCATGCAGCCATGATATTAGGTCCAAATACAAAGTGTTTTTAATGAGCCCATTTTTGTTTCAGACCTGAAGGCCTTTGAGAGGAGATTGACAGAGTATGTCTCCTGTTTGCAACCTGCAACAGGCAGGTGGAGAAGTAAGTAACTGTTGGTGGTGATTGTCAAAACCAGGGCCGTCGCTAGGATTGAGAGATGGGGGGGGGGCTTAACCCCAGGAGTGTGTATTAGAATGCGCGCGCCGAAAGATTTTCATCGCACCTACAAAGGCTTCATCAATTAATTCATTATTTGAAGAACATTTATCGCAACCTGTTATATGGATCACTTTCTTTTCCTTCAGGATATCTTCTTTTTATTAAAAATAAGCCTAAATCAGTTCATTAGAGGCATCTTATCTTTATGAAGAAAGATGTTTGCAAATATATCCATTAAAAATTAAATATGTTATATTTCCAAATAAAGCTATTTATTTCAGTCTAATGCACTGAACAGGAGGAAATGTTGTGGTCCTTTTATTTAATTAGTTTAATTACAACTAGCTTAGTTCAAAATCCTCGTGAAATCTGACAATAAAGAACAAATGAATATTTCTCAAACATTTATTCTGCCAAATGAGTATACAAGATACATTAACCTTTTGGGGGACACTTACTTTTCAGAGCACATATCAAACAAACAAATGGGCTTAAACTGATAGTGAAGTTTAACATTTCTGTGCTATTTCAAAACCAGCCTTCATTATTTAATTGCTTGCTACGGGATGAGTTAAAACACAAATGAATGAAAATCTCATGAATTAATTAAATATTTTGTTGTGTACTGTATGTAACCTGGCCTATCTTTACATCCAAAGAGACTACATTTAGTTTAGGCTATAGGCTAAGCCTACACAGTGAATGCAAGTCAAGATTGCCAGAATTAAATATGAAATAAGGGCATAAAGGGCATGAATATAAGACAACCCCTTAGGGGAAAAAAACACCTAGGTCGAGTTTGAGATGCATTACACGTGGGCCATCACTTGCTGTTTGTTTTGTGTTTTTATCCAAGCTTGATTAAATGCATATAAATATGGGGATTACTTTCTTTTCTACTTTTCACTCTTGGCCAAGTTCAGCGTCACAACGTTTTGAAACCGATTCAGCTTATATGTGACATTTGCAACATTTCATCATTTTTAACTCGAGGCAAGCGTTGCACTATGTTGCGGCCAAACACCTCGTTCATAACGGTGCATTGGACTCGCTCCTGTTTTCTCTGTAGACCTTTACTGACCTCGATCACGCAGACCTCCTAAGCATCAGCTCCCTGCTCCTGCTCCTCACTCACTCTCTTAAAAAATCTTCTTATGTCCATCTAGCCAATGAATTGAAAGACAGTTTAAATTTTCTCATGCCAAAACTAATGCTACTATGCCATTTAGTTTTCACTCACAATAATTAACATTAGGCTACTGATGTTGTGTTGAAATAGCCTACTAGAGAAATGGGACAGAATATGGACAGCTGTTAGCCTAATATAGCCTAAATTTGGTTGTTCACGATGGTTGCATTTTCCATAACGTTCCATTTAGCTGCCAAAATCAATGTTAATCAAGTACAATATCGCCTTTTCTCCCCCATAGGTAAACGTAGGTAACGTTAAGCAATTAACAATGACATCAACTTACAATCTCGTGTAGGCTATTATTCACTGCGAACAACTCTGCCGGCCTCTGGGGGGTATTCCAAGTAGGTGGTTAAGTGGCAAACCAGGGTAAGTTAAGACGGAGGTAGCGGTAAACCTGGTAATAGAAGAGCCTGGAGTCCTCATTCTCCTAACTACACAAAGCAAGCAGGCTACTCTATTAGGAGGTTTACCACTCCCACTAGCTTAATTTACCCAGGTTTATGATTTAACCACCAACTTGGAATACCCCCCAGGAACGTTAAAGCGAGCAATAACATTTGATCCAGCTTGGAAACATATGCCCGCCTACCTAGCTAGCAGCCAATGAGGGCTGGGAATCATAACGATAATTTTATTCAATAAACGAACTTTTATGCTTATTATAGTTTGACTCGTTTTCTTGCTGGTTCGTGTTAAGTGCATGTCTGCACTAATTTTAAATATTGAAAAAAAAAAAATTCTACCCAAAATTATAGGGGGGCTTAGGAATAGGCTAAAGCCCCCCTAAAATGGACCTAACGAAGTCCATGGTCAAAACCATGGCAGACAACATGAATTTGGTACTGGTACCCTTATTTGCCTAAATCTGCTGTTTGGTAAACCCGATGTATTTTTGTTCATCGACTTGAACCTGACATTTTGATTATTATCAAACAAAAGAATCACGAGAAGCTAGTAGAAGTAAATGCAGAAGTCGTTGTGGACATAATCACAGGTTAAAGACTTGTAGCCTCTGATCACCAATATTGGACAAATACTTACAATATACAAACAATATATTGATTTTGTGAAATACATTTCAAGTTGTTGCACTGGGCCTCATTCTCTTGTCTTGTTTCAGTGATTCTGATAGTGGTGTCTGTCTGTACGGCTACTGGGGCTTGGAACTGGTTAATAGACCCCGACACACAGAAGGTATGTTTTCGTGGACGGACACGTCTAGTTGTGTCATTTCTGGCTTAAACAGAATATAACTTGTGCTCTTATTATTGAACAATATAGCCAACAACAATAATCATGAATTAGAAATTGTTCCCATATCTCAGCAAAACCAGTCCAGGATTTAGCAAAATTTCAGACTGCAGAGAAAGCTGAGCTAATGCGTCTAATGAACGTATCAATGTGTTTTAAGTGGAACCGTTTTTCTTGCACCACCATATCAGAATTTACTGTCTCTGTAAACTTCAAGTAAAAGCACCGGTCTGGACCTGGTCTTTATTTTTTAATTATACAATGAACAGTTTGGAGAGTTAATGTTGGGGGGGAAAAAAGCTCAAGAAACAGAACACAGTGAGAATTTTTATGCTAGATTTTCGCATGTCCTTTCTACATTTGAATGATGGAAAAAATGTGAAGTGAGCCTTTAAAGACAGACTCACAAACTGAGCTATACGACTTAAAAATGTGTCATTTTAGGCTTGATTTCCTTTTACTTTTTTTTTTTTTATTCTACCAGATTGAGAGAATAAAAATCTGTTGGATAACCAAATTTCTCTTGGGACCTAATGAATAAAAATGGTCTGTAGATCTGTAAAAGTGAAAGTTTTATTATTGACTTCATGATTTGTGTTGCTCTGCTCCTCTTGTTCTGCAGGTCTCTTTCTTTTCATCGCTGTGGAATCATCCCTTCTTCACCATCAGCTGCATCACTCTTATAGCTCTCTTTTTTGCTGGGATACACAAACGAGTTGTGGCACCCTCAATGTATCCTTCGTCTGTTGCAGTTAATAATATAGAAGTAAGATGTTGGCAGGTTTTGTCAGCCTTTGAATTCCAGCATCTGCACTTGATATCACACATCCAATCTCAGCGATTGAGAGAAAAGTGTTGAGCTGCAGAAAATGTTTGGGTAATTGCACTTTTATAATTGATTCATTCCTGTTACTGGTTAACATCTTTAACCGTTGCCCCTTCAGTATTGCTGCCCGCTGTCGAACAGTTTTAGCAGAATACAACATGTCCTGTGACGATGTGAGTTAATAAATCTCTTTGACGTTGTGACCTTTAGTCTGCTCAACAACTTGTATTTTTGTAAAATGGTTAACACTCGCGTTTCCATCTTCTTACAGACGGGGAAACTTATTCTCAAGCCACGACCGAACATCCAGTAACCACAAGCTTGAGTGGGGTGGTCAGACAAGGGACCCGGTCTTTGTTGATAGCCACTCACCACTCAGTGTCTTGAGTCCTTTGGGTGGTCTGAACAGCACAAAGGGGAACAGCGCTGAGGCAGATACTTGCCATCATGATGGGAATGATTGGAAGAAAGAAGAAATGAACTGATAGGGCCTTTTAACAGTGTCGCTGTGCTGACATCACCATTGAAGCTGCTGATCTGCTCACATAATCTTTGATATTTTTTACTCCTTCAGTGTGAGTTAAGATGTGTTCATCTCTGTTTCTGTTGTTGACCATGTATTTTATCTAAATGTTTCTATTTTAAAGATATTTACCTAATAAATACATCAGATGTGAAAATACGTCTCCTAATTATTTTTGTTTTATTACATGTAAAGCCTCTGCCTATGATTTATTTGGTGTTTGTTGATCAAAAATCTTGATACGTTTGTTTATGCGTTCCCCGTGGTTTTGCGACAGGTTCTCTGCTTTCTGTTAGCAACGACCGCTTTACGGCAGGCCATAATCTTCCACATGGCTTCCAACCAGGCTGGAGCTTTTTGAGCTTTGGTCGCTGCGCCTGAGTGTGCTAGAGGAAAATCACTTTACCTGCGCAGTTGGCACTTTAGTAGGGATTGAAATGGGTAAAAGTAAAACCACTAAATTTAAACGTCCGCAATTCAACACAGTCGGGTTGCCGGCGAATGCTGTGAAGGAAGTGGACGCTGAGGAAGAAGACCACGGGGATGATGGTTGTCCAGCTGCGGAGTTGCTGGAGAAAGTATGAACACAGTCGAAATCTGTTTTCTCACTAAAATGACGTTTTGTCAACCTGTCGTTTACTTTTGTAATATCCGTGGATAGCCATTGAAACAGTTAAATGAAACATTAAGAGCATCCTTTATTCCGAGTTAAGGTTAGTTAGTCCAGTTCTGAGGATTGATTTGAATGTGTGATTTCACTCTAAAGACTCTTATTTAGGCGTTTGTTGTAAAGTTAAGAATTTTTCAGTCTAAACTTTATATCCTCTTATTACATGTGCTAGAGAAGTGCAGTCAGTTTATATAGGTAAGTGTCATGTTTTGTATGCATTCCCATAGTTGCAGAGTCCCAGTGCAGATGTGCGAGAGTTTGCATGTGCCAGCATTTCTCGGGTGGTGCAGCAGAGTCAGACTATCCCAGGTTTCCTCCAGAGGGATGCTGTAAGGCGCCTTGGGCCCATGCTGCTGGACAGCAGCCTTGCTGTCAGGGAGACTGCCACCGGAGCACTCAGGTGAGTCAATAGTGCTGTGGTGGGGTGTGGAGTGCACCAACAGAACCAGGTCTGATCTAAGACTAAGATCATCTTAGTCTTAAGATGCTTTCAGGAAGTGGGGCCCCATGAAGCTCATGTACTAGTGCATTCCTCCTAGTCTCCTTAACTTGCATCTCCTTTCTGCTCCTCTACTTTCAACATGACGGAAAGGAGAGATGCAAAGAGGACTTGTGAGGAGGATAGGCCTTTTCCACAGCATTCACCTTGTGTAGTAGGAAAAGCACAGGTGTTACTAATAACATAAACAATGGCTCCGATCCATTCAAGTGTCCCAGTAAGCCAGCATGCACAATACCAGGACCCTGATACTGAAGCAGCTAAATGGAATTCAGCCTTCATTAATTTCACTATGTACACCTGTGCTTTTCCTACTGCGACATGTCATAATGTCTTCTGTCAAAGAGGCCTATTGAGGGATCAAGGCAGAATGTACTGTTTGCCAAATTAGAAGTCCTTGCTCAGTCCAGACAGCGTCATCAGCTGCACTCTATTTCGGTGATCCAGCATGCTGCATGGTGCCTCATGGCAAGGGTGGGAAAACCTGCTTAAAGGTACCCCATGGGGTACATGGTTGGGTCCCTGTTTAGTTTGTATCATGTACGATATTTCATGCTATTCTGTTGATTGTCAGTTGGTGGCCGTTCCGTGCCAGGAAACATAGCAAGGCACCAGCAAGGGCAGTGAAGAAGATGCCTGCTAGCTGTGAACGATGCACAATTTAAAATATTAAATAGTGTTTTATGAGGAAGGGAATGCATTCAACACGCTTGTTAGACACAAGACATGTTTGAGTCATCATTTTTAGTTTACTTGTTGTACAAGGTATGTTTTCATGTTGGCATAAGCAGCACATGCCACTACAAGTGCCATTTCTTAACATTTTAACCAAAAACCTCAAGGGAAAATACATAGCGCAACAGAAATGGCCTATAGCAGCTAAAGTAAATAAACAAGAGTCAGTATACGCACAAAACAAAAGCCCAATAACACAGCGGAGGAAAAAAACAAACCAGAAAAGTCATCTCTGGTTCAGATAAGATGCAGAGCACATTGTTTTAGGCTTTTCCCCACTACAATCAAGATTACCTTCAGTGTGGTGGTATAGAGCATCATGGGTATAGGGCACAGACAGTATTTGTCTTGTAACTTCTACAGGGGGCGCCATGCTACAATAAAAGGTCTGGCTGTAAGAAGACAGAAGGTGCTGTTAGGTTTTTATGATTTGATGGCTAGTGTTACTACTGTCTTATGCCATATTGTATACAGTTATGCACTTAATTCTGTTTATGTTTATTTATGTGGGAATCTGATCACATTTGCATGTTACATTTGTTTTACTCCAAAATAACACCCCCCCCAACAAAAAACAAAAAAATGAAAACAGTTACAACACAACAACAGTTATCATCATCATCATCCTCCTCCTCCTCCTCTTTACAGTCAACACTTGTTTTTGTATCAGAGTAAGACCTTGATCCCTGTCCTGACTATTGTCCTCCAGTAAACCTCAAATCAGGTTCCATGTACTGGATATCAAAATAAGACATTTGCTCACAGGGCACCTCCAGGCTATCCCTCTCATACACACACACAAACAGCAGTCTCTAACAGCGGGTCTCCTCTGACCAAATGATGAGCATGTGTGTGTCTGGGGCTGTCTCTCTCTGACAGGAATCTGAGTGCATGTGGAGGTCAGGAGGTGTGTGAGGACATGGTGAAGCACGACGTCATGACTCCTCTGACAGCACTGCTTAGAGAGGTGAGACCCCGCCGCTGCTTTTAGCTCACTCCATCACTTCAGTTCCTCCTCATCAGCAGTTGCTGCAGCAGGCTACGATATCCTCAGCAATTAGTTTTCATCCCAGAGCAAAGATATTCACAATTTGCGATAAACTCGAGCCCATTGACTTCTGGCATCAAATTCAAGCTCACTATCGACCAGTGGGTGAGGTCAACAGGTGTTGTGAACCATAAACAATATCAGCTACTTTTTCAGACCGAGCTATATTTTCATAATATTTGGATGGATGATGGCAGTTCATACTTGTTTCACTTGTGGTTTTGTTGTCATCTTTTTTTTTTATCTCTTCAGTGCTGTGCTGGTTTTGAGAGCGCTGCTGTGCCGATGAAAGACCAGAAGAATGCAGTGGAGGATGTAGCCAGTGAGGCTGTGAACCTATTGTGGAATCTCTGGTAAAGCTATGCAAGCTGGTCGACAGCAGTGTGTGTTTTTAACCTTTTATTTATCAAGGGGTTTCACTGAGCAGCCCTGTATGTCTCCTGCTGTTGGCTAGTTAGCAGCTCATGAGGCTGGTAGGTGTCTACTGCCTTAGTAAAGACACATCTTCATTATATACTTCACCCCACTAGCCAGTCCAGAAAATTGCACTCTTAGTTCATCTTATAGTCACACGCCCGCTTCTTGACACTGTTACTGCCATTATCCATACTTTCACTATTCACACAAAGATGAGAGGCCTTTGTTTCTTGTCTTACACCTGTCTCTCATACTGTGTTGTCCTTTCAGTGAGAGCAGCAGCCAGGCGCTGTCTGTGTTCAACAAAGTGGGTCTCCTGGATGTGGTTGTCCAGTGTCTGGAGAGACACCCCCACAACGTGGAACTAGCCATATCTGCTGGTAGGCCGAATGAATGTGCTGTTAATTGGTTGTCATAATTGATAAATAAAGGTATGTGTACATCCTAGCTGGCCATGATTATTCATGAGCTCTATTTTTTTTTACCAAATATCATGACAGGACGTACAGACTCCCATTACTGCTGGTACAGGTCTTGTTGCCTTAAAAGTGATTACATTATAACCTTCATGAAGGTGGGATTTATTGCAGGACTGATGTATTAGACTGCGTTAGTTTTAGCTAGGTGTGCCTAATAAACCGGCAACTGAGTGTAAATTGACTTTGTGGGAAATAGGCTTATTAGCTTTCCTGCTGAGAGTTAGATGAGAATATTGATGCCACTCTCATGTCTGTACGCTAACCATGATGCTAGAGCGAGCAGGTGGTTCGATTAGCTTAGCTAAAGACTGGAACCTTGTCGTCACTGTCAGGCATCAGGCGGAGACTCCAGGAAGTCACTGCGCCAAGCCAAGAAATAGTCCGGCACATAACCTCCTGTGAAACCACAAAGCGTTGTTTTACACTTCGGTTTTTGTACGGATTAAATAAACAAGTGTGTTACCTTTTGGACAGAGCCAGGCTAGCTGTTTCCCCCTGCTTCCAGTCTTTATGCTAAGCTAAGCTACAGACACTCTCCTTCCAAATAGGGCATTCAGAAATCTTAATATTGTTGTTGAAGACCGTCGTCAAGTCAAACCTCTAACTAATTTATTTTCTCAAGTTTGTGGAAACAGTGTTGAAGTCTCTCCTCTTTGTGTTCGGCCAGCCCACTGTTTGCACACTGTGACTGAGGATAACCCAGAGCTGCTATGTAGCTTGAACACTGCTGTGCTCGGAGTCCTGGAGAATGTGCTGCTGTCATCCCAGCCCGGCATGGCACACACTCTCCTCAGGACATTGGCTGCAGGTACAATTTGTCACTTGTCACGTCTTTTTAGATAAATTGTTGAAAACTGTAACTTACTACCATTACACAAGTTGAAAGTGACATTAAAAGGTCCTCTGTGGACAGAAGTTGCTTATAAATTTAAGGAACAAACACTGCAATTGATAAATACTGCAACTGTAATGTTTTTAATATCCCTTCCTGAGCTCTAAATCAGCCTGCTGTATCACTCAGGGACACTGTGGAACATGAAGGGCAGTCTGCCCGCTGCCCGTCAGGCCCAGACCCTCAGCGCTGTGGTGGCCACCTTGTCACAGTGCCTGGATCTGGACCCAGGTACGCTGATACCTGAACTCAGACAAGCAGAAGAGGTTCGTCACAGAAACGCACCAGCTGCGCCAGACGTAGACGACCAGGCCGCAGCTGAGCTGGCTGCGGAGGAGATGAACGAGGACGAGGAAGCACCTAAACACAAGAGGAATGGGAAAGCTGTGAAGGCTGATAACGACTTCTCTGACCTCTTGCCTGTGAGTGGTATCTCTCATATACAGCAGTACTCTATATGTTGCTGTTCCTCTTTATGCTTACAGCAGGTTGTGAGCCCTTCTGGCCATACAAGTTGACCTTTGAACACAATAAATCGCACCCGTCAGAGAGATTATGAATCCTGTTTCACTCAGTAGCATGCTTCTGTTCTTGTTAGAGCAAGAGTGATTGGTTGGCCGTGCCGATGTATTGGCTGATATTAACTTATTGCAGATACATAAGTATCAGTGCATATGTTGGCCAATCAATAGCAGAAAATTGCAGTACAGAAATGCAAAAGATATGTTTGAGGGCATTTAGAAACAGTGCCTCTATTAGGTAGTTTGTCCACCAGAGTTTATTTTTCAGCTGTAAAATGTCCTGCTCAGTACACATTGTGGTCACAAATATTTAAAAACGTGTATATATTAAACAAATTGAATCGGCCCATATATCAGATTTTTTTAAAACTCTCAAATGTCTATATGAGCATTGGCCTCAAAAATCCAGTATTGGTCGGATTAATCCAGTAAAACCAGTATTCAGGTGTAAATAATTTCTAAAGCCGCTCACAGTAAAATTTTGGCTCAAAATTCTAAGAATGACATAATTTTGTACTTACTCACTAACAATATGTACCAGTCATAAATGTCCCTAAGTGTTAAGACTCTGTTTCAGTTAAGTTTGAAAGGCACAAGTAAAAAAAAAAAGTGTTCTGTTTTGGAAAAATGGAAAAAACAAAACATTTATTTGATTAACATACATTTTATAGGACCTTCACTGACGTGTAACTCTTGAAATGGTTGATGTATCCTTCTTGAACTCATTTCAATATACTGAAGCATATATAATAGATATAATGCATGATGGGTAGTCTTGATCAAGACAAGGTGTGCATGAAACTGACGCAGGCATGACATGACACCTTTGGAGGCCTGCCATTGGCTGAGTCATTGCTTGAGGAAGGGCATTTTGGATGGACATGATTGTAGTCCTTATTTTACACTCGCTGCAGTCTGCATTTAAATTAAAGCTACTTTGAGCTTCTGTATATAAAGGGTCTAAGTGCTACTTTTTACTATGACTCATAAGTCAAAGTTTAGGACCATTCTTAAGAACATTTCTTAGAAGATGTATACACTTAAAATGTGGACACTTAAAAAAATCCAAATTAAATGCAGTCTACATATATCAAATTGTCATAAATAACATCATTAACATTAATGCATTGCCAGGACTCTTGTAGATAAAAAGTTTATCCTCAATTTTAAATGCTATAAATTTTCGGCTGGGATGTGTACGGCAGTCTGTGTTTATGGCGACGAAGCGATCCAGTTTTGTATTTGGAGGCGCATGTTAATGCCAGGTGAAAAGGTGGCGTATGAGTCATCCTGGATGCGTGAGCCAGACTGACAGAGCAGACAAACTGTCGGGTTCGGGGTAGCAGATTAGGGGACAGCAGGGTTCAACCGGGGACCAGCTTCTGGCTTCCACCATGCTGACAGTCCCCGGACCTGACCTCGGCGAGACAGAGCTGTCCCTCTCATCTCAGTCACAGCCAGAGCCCCAAGATTGCGGGTGACATTCATGGTGACTTTCCAAAATACCCTGTAATATTGTGGGTTATCCAATGGGTTTATCTCGATTTAAACTTTGTTTTTTTCCTAGTTTAGCAGTGTAAATATACAGTTATGGAAAGCATTTCTCTCTCACACCGCTGCTAAACAAACCCGAACACACGCAGACACGGTTGTAATCAGGAGACTGAATAGATGAGCTCTACTTCAACCTCATTTTCCCTTCAAAAGTGACACCCGTGAAGCAGGTTTCGCTTGCATCACACTTCAAAAAAGTGCAACTTGACGTGTTTGAGTATGTCTGTAGAAATGAATCTCTCCTTTGTGGCGGGCAGCTGAACTCAGACTGGGTGATAACAGTGCTAACAGTCATCGTTTTGGTAGGATGTTGACTCACATGGCTGCTTGTTTTTGTCCAGAGGGGCAAGGAGGAGCTGAGGGAGGCAACGGCCTTGCTGACAGCCCAGCAAACGTCCTTAGAGATCATCGTCAACATGTGCTGCTCTGATGGTGAGTGTTGTGGGCATGGACAGCAGTGCTGACCCCAGGCACTTTTCATCAACATTATTTCCTATGACACTGCCACCCCAGTATGTTGTTTGCGTATGTGAACGGCCAAGAAATACATGAAATGAGTTCAATGAGGGGCTAGAAACGCCTTTTGTTATTCTGCATTGGTTTGCCTTTCATTGTTTCCCTGATCAATTCTATGTATGTGCGTCTGTTAAGACCCTTCTGATGACGAGTGGGAGGAGGAGTCGAGCAGCGATGAAAGCGACATGGGTCCGGAGGGCCTTTGCGACGGAGTGTCCAATCTTATGTCTCCACTGTGTTTGTCAGCCGAGGTTCACGGGGCCTTGATCAGCCACAGCATCCCTGAAAAGGCAAATACCTGTCCGCTTCATCAATACCTCACCTCACATCGGCAGCAGTCAGTAGCTATAGGAGAGGAGGAGTCCATTAGAGTGTCTGAACATTTAGACGAGCATGTGAACGTAGTCAACCTGTCATTATAGTGTACTTTACTGATTGAATTACGTACTGTACCTGTGCAGTTTAATAGAGATCTCTCTTTCACATGTATGCACTTTTGTAACCCCACTAAGTAAATGGTATAAAGATGGTTTTAGTAATATATCTTTTTTTTTTTTTCTCCTCTTAATTCAAGGTCCTCAAAAAGACTGAGTTCCCCAGACAGGAAGCCATGGATGTGTGCCATCAGAATCCTCCCTGGAGAAGCCTGATAAAAAAGTAATCGTCTCACTTCTCATCCTGTCTTTAACTCAACTGTCTGATCAAAATAAGTTTAAGGTATCTGTGTCAGATACCTTATGCATCTTCACTCTGGTGAGGTTTGTTGGGAGTGTAAGTGACTTTTTACGTGACCAGGAAACCGGTGCATCTCTTTCACACTGATTTACTCTTGAATGAAAAGTCTCTCTGCTCTATGACAGAAGCCATCTTTTCTCCTCTCCTTTAGGATGCAGCGCGTGCAGTCCCGGGCGCTGACGTGCCTCCATAGCATCCTGTCCACCATGGACGCCGAGTCTCTGGGAGGAGCGGCAGCCCTGCAGGGAGCAGCGCAGCACCTGTCCTCGCTGGTGTTTGGTGCAGCAGGTCTCACATTTATGTCATATTGTAATACAGTACACAGGACACATTAAGTATTCCTTTAAGTTTTATTGATATAGGCAGAATACTAACTCTAGTAACTTTGATTCATGATTTGGAAACCAAATTGTGGTGAAAAGTGAAAACCACAATTAAATCATTGTAGACAAATAAATGTGTGTTTCTGGAATGAACAGTTGCAGCAGTATAGAGTTGCAATATTGAAGCATCTAATACATCTGCTAAGTAAGTACAATCCACTTTCTAATGTTTCCAGAGATACCGAAAGATGAGGAGTTCCTAGAGGCCGTCATCAGCGCCATGCGGTCTCTTTTACAGATGATTGCCTCCAAAAATATCCCCCAGGTACAGGATATACCACAGCTTCAGCCTGTCCTTTGGGGATTTAAAACATTTGCATTGATGGGTCATTTTGAAGGGTTACTCCAGTGATTTAGTATTGCACTTGCGTAAAGTTGTGGGTCTCACAAGAGACAGAATTTTTAAAAAAGTCTATGTAGCAGATTTTAGTTCATAGTATTGGTCAAGTTGGAAAATAAAATGTGGGGTCCTACATTTCACACAATGCAACTCAATAGCATCTATAGTTAGACTTCTCATGTCTGCTAAATGTCCACATTTCAAACAGTTATTCTTTTTAGACTTCGTAAAGCTCCTCCAGAGCCACAGAAAACATTGTGTAACTTTAACTTTAACCCTTTAACTTATTTCCGTGTTTGTTGACTGAATAAATACAGAGGCAACACAGAAGCTAGACTTTGTATTCCTGTCAAACTTAAAACTCCACTGCCAGTTCTCACTAAACGCTGTTGACCATGTTTATTTAGGACAGCTCAATATCTGTGTGGTCGGTTTTGTTTTTGTTAGTGTATGACCCCCCAGCAGCTGATGAGCCTGAGCGAAGCAGCCACCCGCTGTGATGTTGTCAGCGTGAGGGTCAACGCCGTCGCCATTCTGGGCATCACTGGCAGCACATTAGCCAAAGAGAAGGGCACTGCTGAAACCCTTCAGGTATAATTTTTCTCTCATTTCTTCTCTCGGAATATTTGTTCTCCCTCTAAGAAACTCTGCCCCCCCGCCCTCCCCACAGATGATTGGAAACGCCTTACTTCAAGTTGCCACAAGGGATGCCGACCTGGTTGTAAACGGAGAAGCCCTCGACGCCTTGTTTGATGTTTTTGCGGATGGAGACGAGGCGGAGGCGGCTGCTAAAAACATCCATTTGCTACCTGCACTGAAGGCACTTCAACCTGTCTTTAAAGCCAAGGTACCAGAGGCTTGTTTCTTTTTACTGAACATGTGTTCTTGTTGATTTTTCACAATTTCCAAATGCATTTTCAGGATTATTAACCCATCCCTCCTGCTACTGAACATTTTTGTTTCTCCCTTGTGTAAATGGTATTGCTTACAATGGCTTTATGGATTTTAATAAACAATAGTTCAGTGCATGTGTCCCCTTGTTTTAAGAAATAAACAAGAAGACAAACATTCTGTCTTATCTTTCCTATAAGGTATGTCGCATTTTTAATAACAATTTCTTTCCTTTTTCTACTAGATTCGTAAAGAAGGAAGAGGCAAGTACAGCCCTCAGCAGCTGTGTGTGCTCGACAACATCAAAGTCAACCTGAGAAGATTCATTGGTTATCTGGAGAAGGTGGTGAAAAAATGAGGACTTTCAGTACTGGACAGATATGCTAGCAGGAGCATAGAATGAAACAGACTATGGTTGTGAAACCATCAAGTATTTATTATGTTGGTAGTCAACTTTTTTTTCCTGCTTGGTTTCAATGGTAATATTCTCTAAATAATGATTTACTATTTTGCTTAGTGATGTGAAAGTTTACTTGTTGTGAAGAAAGACAGGTTGACATCTGTTATTAGTTATTATTTACTGCACGCTGCAGCAAAGAGAGGTTTTTATTTTTGCTCCCTCAGTTGATATGTGTCATTCAACCAAAAATGGTTGTCAGACTTGAATTTTGTCCCCCAGTAACATTTTTAAGAGCTCAGGTGTGGAGAGCTAACACCAGGTTTTGACATGTGTACCCTTTATTTTGTCACAACATTGATGTTGGCAGTTCTGCTGCAAGTAGTAAGAAGCAGAGCTATTTGAAATTGCAGGCAATTGTAGGAAGAATTGTAGTATCAGCTACTCAATGACAAAGAGAAGATTTTGAGTTATGGATATTGGGTAATAGAATCATAATTTCGTTGAGAAAGAAATTGGCTTGCTTAAAGAGAAACAAAATGACATTGTAATTTCAGTAACTTACTAAGCTGAAAGGGTTTGGCATTCTCACTGCCAAGGTTGTGCTGACATTAAAACCTATTAAGACACACATTTTAGCCTTTAGACATATGCACATATTCTCTACCTCTGCCTCTCTGTGCTCCCTCCACCTCCCATCTCTTAGCATTATTTGCACACTCTGCAGGGCACCACTCTTATGCATGCAGTGGTAAATACATTTGTGAACTTTTCTGTCTGCAAGTCACCACGGCAGCCAACTTTCTACTGAAAGCATTCTTGCCAGTAACATAAAGTAAATACCCAAACTGAAAATAGATTGGGTGTCACTAACACCAATAATGTAATGACCAATCAGCATCCAGAATTGCTGCTTCAACAGTCCTGTTCTACTACTGCACAGGTTTGAAATTGTAAAACCAGGATAGTGCCATCTATTTTGCACCTGATCCACAGTTTATTGTGCTTTGAGTAACTGACATTAGCTTTCATTAATGCAGTAAATGGTAAAGATTGAAAGATCCACGAATGGCATTTGCCTAACTGTCAAAATGAACTGAGTGAGAGCTATATTGTAAGGGTCGGACACAACTTCCCTGGGTTTCCACAACTTTTCAGGGAAATGTCAATAAAATTGCATATCATTGATTAAAAAAACAAAAAAACAATTTCAAAGATAAATTTGAGGGAGAATATGTCATCAGGCTATGAATGAATACTTATTTTGAAATAAATCCTGATTTCTTAAGCATTTTCTTAAGTGTTTTTCTTTTGGATCATATGAACAATTTCTGGGCTAGTATGTCCAGGATTTTCATACCTCCTACCAAATGTTGTTCTAGTCAGTGAAAAGGTAGCTAAACTATGACAGCTGAACAGTATTTTAGTTTGATGCTAAATATTATTGCTACATATAAGGAATTCCTTAAAAGTGAATTGTATTGTGTAATATAAAAACACAAAACAATATGCATAATAGGCAGCAAAACAATAGCCACTTTTGACCCCCACCATACATCTGTTAGCAAATTATGCTTACAAAAAAAATGACATGGGTATAATATATTTGGATTTGGTGCTGAAGTTATTAGCTGATAAATCAATGAGTAGATTGACAGAAAAATAATAAAACCTTCAGATAACTGATTGCCATTTTTAAAGCAAAAATGCTCAGATTTGCTGGTTCCAGCTTCTCAAATGTGAGGATACGCTGCTTCTGTTTTACATTAAATATCTAAAGGTTTGAGACTGTTGGTCGGATAAAACTAGCAATTAAAGATGTCACATTGGGCAATTGTTGGGGAAATTATAAGAATGTCTGGACATTTTGTAGACTGAATGATTAATGAATATGCCCCAAAATAATTGACAGATGAATTGATAATGAAAATAATTTAAGTTACAGCCCTATTACAAATTTGTACTACCCCTTCTTACCTGCAAGCGTTTTACTCCAGTATATCTATTGTGCATTTACATCAAGGGAATTTTGTTTCAAAAACACTATAAAAGGGTGGCTAAAATCCTGGGATATGTTGAATTCAGTGATATGTAAACTTTAACCTGGGTTATTAGTACTATCAAAAATCTGTGTGGTTTGGAACATTGGGCAAAAAATAAATAGGGTTCACGTTGTTGTAATCTTTACACATTGTCCATTTTACTTTGATGAAAGAATAATAAATCAGACGTTGTTATGTAACAAAAAAACCAGTTGTCTGTTGCGTAAGAGCTTTTTCTCCGCCCCTTTTCACTCGCTCCGCGCATGCGCATTAGCACAGTACACTCCGCCATTGAGACCCACGATCAGGAGGAAAGGGAAAGGGTCAGAGGCACTTCGACAAGCAGCAGCTGCACGTTTCTCCTGTCTTCAACCTCAACTTTGGCTTGAGCTACCATTTTTAACATTTAACTCACACTCTTGTCTTATTTCCCGTGGATGAATTTGGTTGACAACTGCGTGTATCGTCACTACTACGGAACGTATTTTACCCGATTCTAGAAGTAACGGGCAGCGGAGAACCTCAGCTAACGACAGCTATAACGAGGCTATAGCAGGCTAGCTAACGTTAGCTAGCGACCTGGCTAGCTGCACACGAGCTGAGCATTGCTCGGTGGTGGGGCGGGGGGGCGGTTTGCCTACAGTGTCGTTTGATGGATCCGAGAATTGCTTGGTTTCAACCAGAACAACGTGGACCCGCTAACAACCTGTGGATGCAGATTTGGGAGACGACACAAGGGCTCGGGTACTTGCATGTAAATAACAGCTACACCACTGGATCTCTGAGCACTTCGAGCCTGAAAGCGACCGTCAACGGGGCGTCGGGAGCCGTCCTCACCAGCAGAAACGGGGCACTTGACTCAAACACCGGTAGCGGTGAAGCCAGGACTCAGGGGATGTCGACCTCAATGGGGAACGGAGAAATATCGGAACAGCGGGACTTTATACCACTGGAAACCAATAGCAACCACAACAACCGAGCCGCTGGCAGGGGCGGTGTCGGTGGAGGGGGGCAGCAGCAGGGCAGCGGGGTCGCTGTGCTTTGGAGGGGGCTGACGGACGGACACCCCAACAAAAGGAAAAGAGACAACAAAGCTAGCACTTTCGGATTCAATTCCAGCCTCTTGAACAGTGGCAGCGGCTCCAACACAGGAGACTATGATGGTTACACGGGCACGCCATGGAAAGTCAGGAACTACTCAGAAGGAATTGTAGGGTAAGAGAGAGTTTAATTAAGTTGATTAGATTGTCTCATTTTTAAAAACCCGCTGCTGGTGGCGGAGGCACTCACTTGCCTCCCACAAAGCAAGCCTGTAATCTGTTATTTCACCTATTTGAAACACTATCACACTGAAATGACATATGCAGGGAGAGGCTGACAGTCTCACCCCACCCACCTTTTCATCCCCACCCACTGAGTCGACAGTTGGATAACTTTGTATACTTCTATGTAACGCCAAAATGATCCATGAAAGCGAGTCTATCCACTAATGAGCACACACACACATGTCAAAACATGACATTTTACACAGAAAGTTTAAGGTGCTGGTCATTTTAATTCAGGTAGTCATTAAATCAATGAAATGTTTTTTAGAGAATCCCCACCTCAAAAGTACAAGTCTTTGCCTGAAATACGTTGAGTGATTATTTTATTTAAGTTTCAAAGAACATCACAGTGAATTTAAAGAAAATATGCATCAAACCATGGATTAATTGCCCCAGCACTTTTGTATTCTAGGTAACTTTGAAAAAATACTTGAACAAACACAAGTTGAAGCAAACCTTTAAACACCCAGGAGGTTTAACCATTTAGTTTTTCTTACTACTTGCTTTTCTTACTACTACATTAAAATGGACGAATTCACACACTTGACCTTTGCACTGCAACAGATAATGTATTTGGTATATTACTAACAGAGAAAAGGGCAGGCAGCACTGAATCATTTTAATCCTGGCTTGCTAACATTATAGTGTTCATTAAGGGGTTACAAACCAAACACGCTGTAGTACACTTGTCTACTGCTAGGTAAGGTGCATATTTAAATAAACTGGGCTGTCAACAACAAAGCCTCCTTAAGGCCACAGATATTAGGCCTGCAGTATTTCAGAGGAAGTCACAGTTGATGTGTTGATGTTTTGAAGTTGTCGAACTGCTTTTGATTACAGTGTTGTGAGCAAAAGTCAACATGTTCACTGTGACCTAAAGTCTGATATTTTAATAATGTACAAGCAAGATGTTGTGCATTGTAAACACTCAGCTTAAATGACATAAATACATACAGTCATGACACAGCTGGTTAATAGCAGGCGAACAAATATTGTGGGGTGACAAATGAGTCTTAGGCCCTTTGCATGCTTCTCAGTGGATGTATAAAGAGAACTGGATACTGTGTCGGAGGCGGGCCTGTTCATTCCTAATGAAAGTTGCTCAAAGGGCTATTTAACAGTTCATACTGGGAAGTTGATGTACCTCAAACATTATCTCCTGGTTTACAGACATCTCTTTCACAATGCAAATCTATGGAAAAAAGCATTTTTGGGCCAGTGTGTAATTACACAGTTTGGCCATTATTATATTATATTATATGCTTCAAAGCATGGCACACTTCCTGGGGGCTTGCTTGGACTCAGCGCATGCCTCTCGAAATTTGTAAGTCTGCAGCTGTGCGACTGCGTATGCCTCCTTTTTGATAATAACCAACGTATTTATAAAGATGATAAGAACAAGGAAGTAAGTATAAAACAACACTTGCTGTACAACAGCGAAACACAGGCTGTGTTTTTCAGCTTTCTTCTTCTTCTGTGTGCTTGCTGTAGATTTGTCCACAGCTCCCACTACAGTTTCGGAGAGCAATGGCAACTTCTGCACAGACAGCGGCTTGTGTGTGCTCATTAATTGTTGTGGACAGTGGAGATCGCGGGCAGGTTTCTGCAGCAGGGAGCATGCTGAGAGCGCTAACCACGTCGGCTAACAGCATGTGTTAATGATGGGGAGGAGCGATTCTTCTAGCTAGCTCATTTCTTTGAATCATTCAACATTAATGGATGGATTTACATTAAAAGCAGCTGTAAAATGTTTGTAGTTTACTCCTTCATGAAGAACGGCAGGCGTGGTCAGCCTTAATTCAGTTGGCAATACTGTGTTCATTACAATGGTGACAAGTTTTCATATTGGAAAAAGAATGGACATGTTTACAGAGACTTATCAAAACACATAGTTTTGTCAAAATTTGTCTGAATGCTCTGCTTCATTTGAAATGGTCATTGTTAGAGTGTGACAGGTCAACACAGAGGAAGTGAATTAGACATTTTTTGATACAATTAGGTTTTGGAGTGCTGAGCATACAGAGAAAATGTGAATCATGCTGCATTAGGGATTTTTAAAGATTTTTATGGATGTTTTGATACTTTCTAAACATTGACATTGTGGGAATTTAAGCCGATCACAGCTGTAGTTCACTAAGCAAACTACAAACTGCAGCCACCTTTCAAACCCACAGGGTCTTAAAATATCTTGGCTGAAGTATAGCTTAAATGCTAATTCCTCTCTGTGTACTAACTCCTGCACAACGTCAACAGGTATCATTCCTGGAATCTTGACCAAACCCAACAAGGCAGGGAGATGATAGATTGCTTCTATCAGTTCATGAACCATGCTTCCACTAAATTAAGTGAATCGCACACTTTCAGTGAGTGTGAGATTTGATTCAATAGAGAGCATGTACATTTAGCTGTACTTACTTTGTTGCTCATATGAGAGCTAGTGCTTTTAACATTAATTACAGTATCAAGTCACAAAGTATAATAAATGCACAAGACATTTATTAACTTACATCAGGGGTACCTCCTTTTCTCACCAGTGTTTTTTTAGATATGATAACTGGGGAGAAATGTTTCAGTGGGTGGGGCTCTGTTTTAAAGACCTTTTAGGTGCAGAGATTTACCCCCTTCCCCACCCCTTTCTGTGAGGCATGTGTAGACAAGCAGAACACCAGAGTGTGGAGCTCAGTCTTTGCCTGATCCTCATTTATAGTTATATGGAGGCTCTGTGTTTGCATAAGGACATTCTTTAGTGATTAGCTCTGCTAATACCAGAACATGAACCTCAGAGCCTTGATCACATTCACCACCACTGAGGGCTCTCTGTCTAACCACTGTGCTCTGGTAATTCACAATTCCGGCATGCTCTATGGCATTACAGGACATGTATTTCGAAGTGCACATGTATAGACCATACAGTATGTATGGGGACATAAAACTGCCGTTGTTAAGTTATGTTAATTCCATGGTTAAATCTCCACTCATTATACATGTTTTGTTGCTTGGGAGATGCAGTCTGGATGTGGGTTGTATAGAAGAGTGATCAACATCCTGTTCCACGGTTGGTAATGACACATTACAACGTCTGCGATCAGCCAAATGGAGGATACTTTAGTCATTTACTACAGTTAGCCTTGCCATCATGGGTGGTAGCAATGAGAAATATGTTCACATGTTTTAGTGTCATACATTTGGAGGGAGTTTGCAGGGAATAGGCTGAGATTAGGTTTGACCATTCAGTCAGGTTGAGTGGTTTATGGAGTGGGCAAAGGTAAACTGGGGAATCATTGTTGTGTTTGAAATGTGCAAGTAGCAAACACGGAGAAGGAGGGAGTATGTTCAAATGCATTTTTCCATGGGACAGCCTGTACACTATATTTGGCCATGGGGGCTGGCCAGAGAGGCAGAGAGGCATGTGCTTATTTGTGTTTTACGCTCCTCCGGTCTTTCTGGAACTGAGGAGGTCCAAGCAAGCAGCCCACCTCATGATGGAAAAGGATCAGTGTTTACATGCTCCACACTGCCTCGCTTCCACAAAACAAAGCCAGCCCTCTGAGAGCGAAACCCGAGCCCCTTCAGTGTCTGTCCAATCAGATCGGGAGTTCTAAGGGAGTGTTTCCACCTCGTTTTCTGGCCTTGCAGAACAGTTATTTAGATTCTTTATATGGGCGCAGGAAGTCAGTGTAGCCTGGGAGCTGTGGCCCATTTCTGTCCTGCTGAACTGCGTTCTGATCTGGTGTTGTGTCGTGGGATTTTATTGTGTAGGCAAGATGCAATGTTCCAAAGTTCCAGTCATTTTATAACAGGGAGGCATTGTGAGAGAATGGATTCATAGTGATAGGTGGATTTACTAGATGGCTCTGCTGTTATTCTGTGTAACTTGCCAGTGCCATCCTAAATGACCCTTCTGAAACTGACATGTTAACTTAATTTATTTGTGTAAAATCAACAGTAATTCTGAGATTGATTTTAGAGCAATTCCTTCACAGCTCAATTGATTTGGCATTTCCAAGTAGAAATCACACAAACCCAGTTACACACTGAAATAGCAAGCCGTACTAACCTAAACACTAGAGGTGATTTGATGCATTGGTGTCATATACACTGTGTTGTCCTACCACGTTGGAAATCAGAAGGGTTTATAGTTGTTGGCCACACTGGAGGGTGGAGTGAAAAGTTAAAAGAGAGAAGAGAGAGAAGTTTAAACCCTGACTCATTTCTCACCTCCACACAGCTGACCAGTCACAACATGAAGTGGGTGTAAATGTCAGATTGTCTGACAGAGTATACTGGCACATCAGCATTTATGTAAATGTAAATGCAACCAAATTCAATTCATTTGAATTTAATCGTTGCTTTCGATGGATTCACTCAGGACTACAAAGTAAAGCTGCTTGCAGTATTCACCTCAAGTTAAACTTTATTGAACTTTGTCACATGAATTTGCGCAGATAGCAAACTGCCTTCACTGAATTGATCTTCAGAGGGGTCGTCGCAATGTAGCGACCAAACTGGAGAAGGCTAGTGTTTTAGCTAATGCAGTTCTTCTCTGGTAATGTAAAAATATCATGGCAAAACCCCTGTTGAGTGGTTTGCAGTCATGTTAGCTAACATGCTAGCTAGCGCTACGCTTCTATTCCACTCCCAACGCACATATTTAGTGAAATTTGTATTGTGAGAAAACGCTAGAAACATGAGAAAATAGCTGATTCAGAGTGGGAGCAGGACTGATGGTAGCTAATTCTAGCTAACTTAGCATTAGCTACCGTAAGTCAGGCAGCCTTGCCACCCCCTCTCTGCTAAATGGATGGCACACTTGCACAAGGGTACCTCAGCTACATTTCTTGTGTTAAAGATGCCATTGCTCCTTCAATATCCACCATCCCTTGTTTTGCTAGCCTGTCTGTGAATGCTAAGGCATGAGCTTCTGCTCTTTTCTTCTGATGTCTCCATATTAATCTGACATCCTCACATGTGCTGAATATCTTATTCATGCGAAGCAATTTGCTCCTGTGGCCCAAATGGTAGTAATGACAGAGCCACCTGCACTTGATTCATTTTAGTGGAGCCTGGTGTTGGCAGCTAGTTTTGAGTGGTGAAGCAGAACATCGCTTGCAGGCTAATGAAATGTGTGGTTAATCGCTCACTGATGAGTAGCCCTGGCTGGCTCATGCTTTTATTGCCATTTATTGCTGCTGTCTTTTGAAGATTTATGACTCCCAGCACTAGCACACAGATAGCACCTCTGTGACTGAAGCTCCATTATTAGAACGGTGGTTCATCCAGCCTCTACTGGCTGTGACATCTATGTCACTCTCTCCTCTCTCTTTCTCTGCTGGCTGGCGGGCACTCAGCTGAAGCATGTAGGCCTGTGGAGGGAGAAGCCCGCATGCTGGACGTTTGGACTGTAGGTGCAACAGGCCCCCCCTGAACAGCACGTGTGGGCAGCTCTCCATAACTCAGCCTTCACTGTGTAGTGAGGAATGTGTTTTTCTTTTTTTTTTCTCTTCCTGTCTAATGGAAACCCTTCCCATGCTCCAGACTGATGCAGTCAGCAAGGGACACACAGCATTCTTGGGTTTTTTTCAGACTGTGACCTTCTCAGCACGTGTACAGAATGACATTTGTCGTGGCCTATGTTAATAATTTTTTTGGTGATAGTCTCATAGTGTTTTAATACTAAAATGTTACAGCTTTCATTTTGGATTTCTACCAGAGGGGAAGAAACTTGAAATTCTAAATTAACCAGAAAAAAATTTAAAATTAGAATGTGAATAGTAAAAAGTGCAATAATTGATATGGTATATTTGTTTTAGGTTATTCTTCCCATTTGTATTAATATTTATTATGAAGACCAAAGCCGGCAAATGTCCTTTAGGGCTCAGACAGTTTGTGCTGAATGGTAACTTTTCTTTGCTCGTGCATACTAACAGCACAGTCATACTAAAGGTGCTACATGCTTCACTGCTTTTGCCAGTGTTTGAAACTGTAGTTAGTGAAGCTACAAGCTACTCCATTGGCAGTAGTTGAGCTACAGCAATACAAATTTTGTTAAAAGTTGCAAGTTGCACTACAAACTAATTAGAAAGAGACACTGAAGCTATTTCACGTCAAGAAATATAATAAACAATTGGAATTAATTTGGAACGATTAACATTCAACCTGTACTTTGAATTTTGAATAAAAAGCGTAGTTCCTACACAGGTACCAGATCAATTGCTGTTGCTACAAAGTCAGTTTCAGGAAGCTTAGACGATCAACAAAAGAAGTATTTAAAAGTATGATTGACAACTTATGCTCTGCTGGTGTGATACTCCAAGCCCACTAAACAATGTGTTTATCCTGGCACTAGTATTACCATATTTATAGTCCTATCTGTTCCTGTTTTGACCACATTACTCTGCTGCATCACTCGGGCATGACCAAGCCTATCACTAGCAGTCAGCAGTGTTTGGGCTTCTGTGTAACTGGAGCCGTTTTGTCCCGGCGGCCAACACTTAGCAACCCAGATCAGTTCATTGATGAAACATTGATGATTCTGCCATCTGCGAGACATTGACACCTCTGCCTCTGTTTGTGGTTGTCCTCGTTTTATAAAGCAAAGCGTGAGGCGACATGTTTGCCTCCTGTCAACCTAGACGGAGCAGTGTCACGTAACACACACTGCCCTCTTTTGTTGCAGAGGCCCAAAATTTCAAGCCCTTACGAAAACTGGTTGCTGTCATGCTGTTGGGACTCTTTCTGGGACAATATGGCCACAACAATGGTCACAACTGGTTCATCACGACCAATCTAATCTAGTGCATACCACTGGAACACTGTATATTGCATTTGAATATGGTCATCCATGTCTTAATGCTGTTCCAGCATGCCTGTTTTTAAGTATTCACTTCTAAAGCTATGCTACAGGCGCTTTGACAAGACACCTTTGTGCCAAAATATCTCAACAGTCAGTAAGTGGTACTCAGTGTGATGCGACAATAACCTCTTTTTCCTTCATCCTACCCAACTTAACAGATGGCTCTCATTCACATGAAGGCATTTCAGCACCACACCCAATCCTATCCCTCTCTCTTTCCCTCTGTCCCATTTCTCTGTTTCACCTTTTGCGTGTGTCGGGCCCTTTACCTTTTTTTTTCGCTCTGTTTTCCCAGCTTTCCCTCACTCTTTCCCCTCTTTTTACCTTTGCCTGTCTCACATTTTCTCTTTGCCTCCAATTCATCCTCCTTTCACCTGCGTAAAGGCCATGTTCTGCCTTCTCTGACAAGGTGTTGCGGTGCCTTCATGGGGAGGCTCTCTAGGAATGTCGAGGGGCCTACTGTAGCTTATTGTGAAGCAATATTTCCTAATACAGAAACATAAACCCAGCTCATGTGCTTAATTACGATCTAATACCAAGGTTAGATGTGATTTATTCATTCAGAAACTATTGTTTGCATTTTGCTGCAGGTTATGCCTAAGGAGAAATAAACAAGGAATATTCTATGACCATAGAGCGATATTGTGAATTGCACCGAATCATGAGCTCATGTGTTGTCATACCCATACTTGGCTACTTACACGTAGCACTGGTGGCAGTGCTATGACAGCTATGCTCAGTTATAAATCAGTTCCAACACCACCATAGGAATTGATGTTGATGTTGGCAACTATTTTGATAATCAATAATTGTTTGTAATTTTTCAAGCAGAAAAGTCAAACATTTGATGGTTCCACTTTCCCAAATGTGATGATTTGCTACTTTGTCTTGTCTTAACATTATTGTAGACTGAATATCTCTGGGGTTTTGACTGTTGTTTGGGCAAAACAAGACATGAATGACATCACCTTGGGCTCTATGAAATTGTGATGGGCATTTCTCATTGTTTTCTGATGTTTTATAAACCAAACAATTTCATATTTAATTATGAAAATAGTCGTTTGTTGAAAGTGCTAAATTTGTGCAGGTGTGAAACACTGCAAAACCTAGACAAAGAAGCACAATTCTGTTAGTCCTCAGATTATTGACACTCACGGGCGAATTCACAAAGAATGGATCGCGGCCGCTGATAGCACCATGAATTGCGCATCACTTGCAATCGCTATCCGCCCCGTCTCAAGGTCTGATTCACAAAAGATATTGCCAGGGTTCGTACAAAGTCTTGAAAGTTTGGAAAATGCTTAATTTTAACCATTATGTTGTCAAGGTTAGGAATATGCTTGAATTTGAATATACTCCTTAAAAAAAGCTTGATTTTCAACATAATCTGGCGTTTCATCTACACAATCACTCATGTGAACCAAAAATCTTTTAATATTTGAAACGAAACGATCCCGTCATATTTGTTTGTTGTCTCCTGGCATTTATAGTAACAGTTTAGATGTGATGATAAAGGCGTTGAGAGTCTGCAAATTGTTGTATAGGTACCTTGAAAGTGCTTGAAAAGTGCTTAAATTTTGCTCTTAAAAAGCTGTATGAACCCTGTATTGCGCTAATGATATGACAGTGCAAACACACCCATAAAGTTTTGCAGCTGAGTACAATTTGCCCTTGTTTTGCGTCAGATTGCATTTATCCGTGTGGCAAAGCAGGCTATAAATGGTGGCTTTGCGCCAAGAACACAGTAGGCAGGACAATGGCAGAGGGAAAAAAGAAAACTGAAATTTTCAGACCGGGAGCTACAATCAAAAAGTGATATTCTCCTTCCAAATATCCGCTTGTGAGCACGCATGGCATGACGATGCCTTCGCCAATCACTGCTGCCATGATCACTGGAAAGTCTGGGCATGACATCCCTTATAAATGCACTTACCACCAACTCTCTGAAGACGCTAATAATTTTCACTCTAACTGCATGTGGCTGTTAGCGCTGTTGTTTGTGAATTGGTCTTTTTTTGCAACGAGGCTCATTTGCATAGAAAGGGGCCAATTTTGCGGCAAATGTAGCATATTCTACCTAATTTAAATATATGCACATAACACCGGAGCACCAAGATTTATCCTTTTTGGGTGCTTTGAGAATTACATGGTTGCTTTTTGTCTTATTTGTGCAGTTTAGTGGCCACAAAAGCCGTGCAGTCCCTTTGTGAAATCGCCAGTCAGTGTGTCTCTGACTTGCTGTCAGAAGAGTGTTTAGCACTTGTTTTATCCTCCATAGCAGCCCTACATCCCCCTTCCCTGCTATCCTTCATTCAGATTTTAGTCATACATACAGAGCAAATTGCATTCAGCTCAAAAACAAGACAAGCTTTAACTGCAAGAGCGCCGACGTTACAGGCAACCATCAGTAAGCACGACTGGCACCAAATCAGTGACACTAGAATAATCATGCCAGAGGGAAATGTTAGGAAAAGAAGACGTGCTGAAGAAGAAGTGGTGGAGAGAGAACATTTTTCCTCCTCCTCCGGGAGCCTCAGCTCTCCCAAAACCTATTCCACCAGATTACATAACATTACTATGATATAGGCAAGTGGGGTTATCCAATAAGCAGTGCCAAAGGTCCATGTGCTCTGTAGGCAGGTTTAGGGCTGAGATGCAACTTGATCTAAGTAGGTGGGGGATGAGAAGTGATTTCTATGGTTGCTCCCATCACGTGATGATAGGGGAGCAGTAGTGGCCTGTTTACTGTGAAATGAAACCTAGTGGTGCTGTTGTGGAGTGAAAATGCTCACATCTCAGGTTGTCAGTTTGACCAAAAATGTTTTTTAGTTTATTATATTGCTTTGCGATAGAAGCAAACTGAATAGATTATGATAGATAATCATGGCAGAAAAATGCCCTCTTTTTAGCTTGATGTTTATGGAAGTTTGAAAATATCATTCATTCCCCAAACCTTTAAAATCCTTCAATTCAAGTGCAACACGTTAAATTAACTTGAGGGCTGAGGTGTCTTAATGATACAGAATTGAGCTACAGAGAGCTGTGTTCTCTTAACCATGAAATCAAAACTAATGTTGTAACCTATTTGTAATGCAGACTGTAGCGGCTGAGTTTCTTTTACCCTTAAATGAAACCTAATGTTTGTGTGCTGGAGGCTTGAGTCCATTCATTGTGCACAGGGAAAAGAGATTAGTCATTACAATTTAGAGTGGTTGTCAGTTGCCATGTTGGAGGAGGGGCAACAAATGGAAACAGAAACTTTTAGCCTCCTCTTTCCTGACAAACAACAAACAAAAATGAAATTGTATGAAGTGCAAATTTTTTATTCTGCCAAATGTGTCTTTTGAAACAACCTGTTATACTAAAATTTGAATTATGTTTATCAGAAAGAAAAAAGGCTGGGACATTAAAGCTATGGCTTGGTCACAGCAAGGTGGACGTCCCATGTCATGCTGGGATAACCGCTCCAAGCATTTTGTGACACAACACACACAAACATAGCCATAGCAAATAGAAACTCGGTTTCCAGTGGCCTTCTGTCTTGGTCTGAACAAAGGAAGTCAATGAAATGAAATCATGTCGTTCAGTTCGCTTTACTTCTTTATTTGTGGTCAGCTCTCTGTAGATTTCCCAAAGATAAAACCACCATTTCAGTTAATGGATGCGTCTGTGTGACAGATGTGTCTGTAAAAAAAGAAACTGAGGAGAAAGCACAGTTCTGATCCAATATGCAACACAGAGAACTTAAACTTGCCATGGACTGAACATAGATGCTGGCTGTTTACAGTGAGCACAACTTCATCTGCATTTTCATCTGCATTTCATACCCTACATTTACATTCACTACATACACTACTACAGACCTGTGAGCAGCCAGTTACGCTGCATTCAGACCAACAATAGCAATGCATTAAACACACAACCTTTTCATTCATTTCAATGAATGCATTTTGGGTGTGCCGTCTTCACTTGGCAGACCCAAAATGCAGGGTATGGCAGTATTCTAATTAGGCTTTTATTAGCAAAGATCGGTGTACAAAACATTCAGCTAGCAGCTTCTCATTTTTAGCCCGTGAAGACCGTTGCTTTCTCTGGTTAAAATGTCTTGTCTGTTGTGAGTTTGCGTGCTCTCTGTACAGCCAATGATTGGTAATGAGGTAGGAAGTGTTTTTGTAGTCCCAACAACTCCCAACAGAGTGAGACTCTTTCAGGAGTCTCATTCTCCCAGTTAAACTTTCATCCACATTGTATCAATAATTTAAGCTGATCAGCTTTGTAGTTTTGAACCACGACCTTCAATTTTAGGATCAAGAAGCTCGTAAAAAAATTAGGTGGGCTGAATTTAGAAGGCTAAAGCTGTTATTTCAATGTTTCATATATCTATATATGAATCAACATTTAGCTAAATAGAAGTACTGGATCAGACTCGGTATTGGCAGATACCCAATGTTAAGGGACTTGGACCAGGATCTGGGCAAAAAAAAACCTGATTGCGACATCCCTAATTCAGTGGACTGCGTTGGCCAATCAAATAGTTACAAGCAAACTCCAGGTATAATAACTTTTAGCGTGCACCTCGTAACTTGCTAACTTTACTGTTTATCTCACAGGTGTCTAGACTACAGCTGAAATTATTAGTCAATTATTCAATTAGACAGTTGACAGAAAATGAATTGTCAACTATTATGATAATTGATTATTGGTTCATGTCATGTTTTTTAAAGCAAAATGCCAAACATGATCTAGTTCTGCACTCTCTTTTTTTCTTTGTCTTATGTGATAATAAACCAAATATTTTTGGGTCAATGTTCACAGTCAATGTGGAGTCATCACCCTTGGCTTTAGGAAATTGCGTTTGCATTTTTTACTATGTTATTTTACATTTTGTAGTCGAAATGATTAGTCGAGAAAATAATAGGCTGATTAATTGATAATGAAACTAATAATTAGTTCCAGCCCTAGTTGAGATGGCTGATGACTTTGATAACGTTCTTAAGTATAAACTGCTGTACAGTGTATTGATGTCTGATAAGCCTTCAGACTTGCCGTCCTGGTTTATATATTTATATTTAAGTGTTACAGTATGGACACACTTATGTAGCGTCTTGTGTTTTTAATGTAGTGTTTTTATCGGTCTGATCACGGCCGCACTGTAGTGTTGGCCGTTGAGCAGTTTGGCTGCAGCAACTTGTTTTTTTTTTTCTGAAGGTCACCATGATAGCGTTTGGCTAGGGAGAAGAAAGTTTTATTCTGCAAGTATTTTCCCTACATGGTGAGCGGACCAGCAGCAACCTTTCAGTGCAGTGTCTGTATCCTGGGCTTGTGCTAGGCTGAGTGTTTGAGACTCAAGAAATAATAAAGGTGAAAGAAACCCCGTCAACTTTGACTGTTGTCAGGTTAAGAGTGCTTGTTACATAAAACCCAGACAGCAGACACACACACAGTGCTCTTTGGGCTGCAATCCAAACAACTGTCAGTCAGTGTTGGTAGCTGCTAGGGTTTTCCTCGTCCAACTTTCTGTGGTATACATGGGCTCTGCTTTGTTGCCTTATTTTATTTTTTAAAAATATCACTTGTCTTTTCTCTTCCTATATCGTCTGCTAAGGGGAATGTGCCTACCTGTTATTGGCCTGATCTGGGTCTATATGGCTTGTTTGTGCGTGTGTGTGTGTGTGTGTGTGTGTGCCTGCATGTTTGTGTTCCTATTTGTCCGCCCACAGAGATATGTCCCTGCGTTCATGTGTATGCAGACAAAACTGGTCAGTGAAAAGGTCAGCACATGTGGGCAGAGCGACCTGGTCCAAGGACAAATGTGGTACCCTTGCCTAGCCTGCCCTTACTTAGTAAAAGTATTTCTTTTTCACTGCTGTAACACTGGCACACACAGTTCCTGTTTTGTTTTTGCTCGGCCCTACTGTTGTACCAAAAAAGAAATGGTTGGTTTGGGAAAATGTTAAAATTAAAAACAGCTTCTTTGGGAAGATAAAACCTTTGCTGTCATAATAATCATAGCACAAACCTTTTTAACTGTCTTCCTAATTCCTTATGTAATTATTAACCTCCAGCTCTATCAGTAAGAGTACTGTACTGTATCAGCTGGAATAATGCTGATTAAGGATTTATTTTGATAGGCATGAATTCACCTGTTCCTCTAGAAGCTAATAATAATATAGTATTCAGAGAACCCCTTGCAATACCTGCTCTTTTTCAGAGACTTTTATTTGCCAAGGGAATGTTGACTTTCTTGGCAACATCCTGCTTCTCATTCTGCTGTTACATAAATACATAAATTCATATCTTGAGCCTGCCTTGTAGAAATCTTCCTCAACTGCTGGTCACAAGATTTGTTGCGTTCAGCTGCCTGGCTGGGTGACACCTGTCTATCACAGCGGAGGGAAAAACTACAGCTAATATTCAAATTTTTGCCGCATCAACTTTCCTACAGGCCTGGAGATTTGATTCTTTCAGTCACAAACCTTTTACCACTAACCTTTTTGGATATTCCACCCCATCGCCAAACAGATATAGTTTATTGATTAATCTTTGATTATTGGACATATAGAGGGTTGAGGAGAAAGGTTTGAGCTAATGGGTGCCCTTGTGAGGTGTGAACAGCTCTTGGCTTAATCTGAGAGCTGAGCACTTGCAGTAACTGGAGTTTTGTGTGTAAATATGTTAGTAGAGAGAAGAGAACACAGCTATTAGCGATGTCCTGTCACTTTGACTCTGAGTGCAGAGATTGGACCAAGAGAAAGAGAGCACCCCTGGTTGTGTTTGTTTTCCTGTCTCATGGCTAAAATGAATGTGTGATATATATATATATGTATATGTATGTATGTATGTATATATATATATGTATATGTATATATATGTGTGTATATATATATACATATATATATATATATGTATATGTATATGTATGTATGTA